>CM076571.1:959592431-959867992 GCA_034641835.2 Pinus albicaulis
TTTTGTTTTCACAAACATCATTGGATTCTGTGTTGTCAATGCAAACATGACAAAAACATGAATATTTTATTTTATCAAATGAAAACACATTTTGGTAATGCTTTGTTTCAATGTCATCTCCAATAGATTTTTCTACATCTTGGACCCCAATATGCCAAAAAAGCCTATATGAAAAATTCAAACAAGAATATAAATATGTTATTCAAAGTACCATCAAAGATAATCATTGTGATAAATAATGTTTAAAATTAGAAATCCAATAAAAATTAGATCATGTACATATTAAAGTTCTCTCTCTATATATGCATACATATTGACTTGCATATATATATATATATATATATACATATTGAATTGCATAATATATATATATATATATATATATATATATATATATACCTTCGTACTTACCTTGATCGATTAGTCTCATGGCTTAGTGCAACAATGCACCATTGAACAACTTTTTCAGCTGAGACAAGTCAGTTTGAAGAGTGGTCCATTTGATATCTTCAAAGTGCTCGTTTTATACATGCCCGTGCACCATCATGTTCTCATCTCAAAGAAATTCCAACAATGTTTAATGCGGGTTTTCATATGAAGACAACACAACCAAAAGAATGGTCATGAAGATATGAATTGACTTGCGCATCCATTTGACCATTTCCAATGTTCATTGAATTTTATTTCACGACTTTTCAAGGAGTCATAAATATTTTCAAAACAATTTTGTACAAAATATGTATCATGTGTACGATCGTCACTGATATAAAAATGATATTCTTTAATAACATGTCGATTTTCACTGGTGCTTTCTATATGATAAACATTTTGTTCAGCATATCTATATAGGATATGGATAAGCATGGATACTTGGTCATAATGATAGTATTCACTCTGTACTTATTTTTGTGGAACAAATGTGTAGTTCTCTACAAAATCAACTATTGACAAAATGGCCCCTGGTGGAAAAAAATTACGAGATTTTTTGAATTGCAAGTCCTGCCATCGAGCTCTATGGGAGTGCTTGGTGTATTTATAAATTTCTGCCTCAAACTTTCTAAGAATATCTATCACAAAAATTTCTTCTTCTTGTAAATCAATTCTTTTAGCACTTGTAGTACTACTTGAACCAATCCATGTATGAATATATTCATATCTCTTCCATTTCACTTTATGTTAGACAATAATTGATCATTTATATCAATACAATATTTGTTTTGAAATAAAGTCAAATTTCCACAATCATCACAGTTTTTACCACCAACACATTTCTTTTGGTAAAATGATTCATGGCTTTCCCTTCCACATAGAATTTCAGATATGAAATCATGGATAGTGGAAGAAGGAGGTGAATCTTTCTAAAATGTTTTACCAAAATTAAGGAATGTGTCATAATATAACTGAAATTCCACATGATAATGAAAACAACAAGTGTCTCGTACAGTGATAGGTTTAACATACCATGGTTTTTGTTGCACAAAAGCAATGATTGATACATTAATTTCATGATTCTCTTCTATGAACTTGTTGAACAACTCTATCTGAGTGGTGTCCAAGAAATATTTTACATGTTCTTTGTACTGATTTCGTGTTATTCTTCTTCACATCACATCCCTTTCTTTTGGTGAAACACGTGAATTTTTCATCCAATATTCATATATTATTTTTTTAACATCTTCTCCAAGTCTATCTTTGTGTGGTTACTTACAAATAACTTTCCAACAAGTGGGTTCATCATTTACATCCATTCAATTGAAATTTCTGATGTTTGTGCAAAGTTTTTCGTGAGGTTCCTAATGCTTGTGCCATAGATTTTACCAAGTGATTGTCTTTAGTACTTGATGAAACCACTGCCATTTGTATTTCTCTACATGCATCTAAATCACTTTTCTTTCTAGATATTCCAATTGACTTTAGAGCCCTATTTATATTTTGTATCACATTTTCCTTCATTTTTTTTTTTTAATCTTTGGTTGTTTTTTGAATACCCAATAAAGTCGTAGCTTATTTTAATTCCTTTGATGTTAAGAGAATTTTCAACATTTGGGCTTGAAATTCCACATTTTCATCTTTGAAGAACTTATCAATAATGCGCTTAACATGATATCGTATAGCATGGTCAACATTTTTAACTCCATATGTGTTAGTGTCAACATTTTCTAACATCTCATCATCGATATTGATTTCATCTGTACATATTAGAATTAAATGTACATAATGAGTTTACATATTCAATAAATATTTAAATTAATAATTATGTATAAATTCAATAATACACATGTTCAACATATATATACATACCCGGTGATTCAATTTCTTCACTTGAATTTCTTTCATCATTTTTAATATCTTCAATCATTGGTTCAACATCTCTTTCACTTTCTCTTTCAAAATTTTCTATCTCATCATCAATGTTTTGAGGAATATCTCTCTCTGTTTACATTGCAATTTTTTTTCAAATTATTTCATCAAATAAAAATTAAGTTTCACAATGGACTAGTCAAATTTTAAATATCAAATTTATAATATTTACATTTACATACCTACTTCAACTTCTAGTTGAGGTTGATTTTCGCTTTCAATATTTGAGTGTTCTTCTCTCTTTTTTTGCAATATTATCTCCCTTGTTCTCTACATTCCTCAGGGTCTCTTGTTCAATCATATTTTCTCTTGCAATTCCTTTGATTTCCCATCATAATTTAGTATGAATCTCAAAAATTTTCTTTCAAAATTCTATAAAAAAAACTCACTATCAAAATTTAGACAAAAACTCATTTAATTTAATTTTAAAAAAACTCATTTTAAAATTTTTGCACAAAAGACATAATTCAACCAATAACACTTACTTTAAAAATTCCGCCAAAAAAATGTCTTTTAAAAATGAAATGAAGCTCATAATATTTTCTTCCAAGTCCTGCAAAAAAATTTCATTTAAAAAATTAGGCAAAAACTCACTTTAAAAAATCATCATAGAAGATTTATTTCAACCCAAAACACTTTAAAAAAATGTCACTTAAAAAAAATACCTCCAAAAAAAATTCCTTTGAAAATTATGCCCAAAAAAGGTCCTTTGCAAATTAAGCCTAAATGAAGAAATGTGTGAAAATATGCGAAAATAATGATTCCGTTTTCATCTATTTATATAGTTGCGAAATTTTTTTTGGAGGGGCTTTGTTAGGTCCCTATATTACTAGTATAGTCTCTTATTGTTGTTAGTGTAATCCCCTTATTGTTATTATTGTACCCTTGTAACCCCCATTTTAGTATTATTGTGCCCTTAAATTATTATTGTTAGGTCAGCTAGGATTACATTGTGGCCCACTAGGATTACATTATGGCCCCATGGACTCCTATATATAGAAATGAGGTTTTGTAAGTTGTATCATCCAAGAATTGATCATTCATGTAATGTATTGGAGGTTGCCCCCTCGAAGTGGCTTATTTCTAAGGCGTTGATATCTCATTTTTTTCTATTTTTGGAGTTGGTTACACAACATTTGGTATGAGAGCTTTGGATTCTAGGGTTTTGCTGCTCCAAACAGGTCATCGTGGCATTTTCGCTATAATTTTTTTTCTACGAAGTTTCAGAAGCTGAAATTTTTAGGGTGCGAAGCCGAAATCCTAAGGAAGCTTTTCTAAAACTTTCAGAGCTTGGTTCGAAATATTTTCGGAGATATCATCTGTGGAAGTTAGGTCTGTTTTCAAGCTCCTAAACAGGTCATCGTGGAATTTTCGCTATAAATGTTTTTCTACGAAGGTTCAGAATCTAAAATTCATATGGTGCGAAGCTGAAATCCTAAGGAAATTCTTCAAAAAATTTCAGAGCTTGGTTCGCAATATTTTTGGAGATATGATCTGTGGAAGGTAGTGCTTGTTCAGGCTCCTGAATTGCATCTCAAAGAGGTGATCGTGGGAAAAGTTCAATAACTCTCTCTCTGGGCATCGGATTGGAGTGCCGTAAAAAGTGGTTGCAAGTACACAGACTGTAGTTTATTGTCTATCAATTTCAGAGACAAAGGATGAAACAGTGACACGTGGCAAGTCGTACAATTTCGCTCTACTGAACCAGTCCATAATTAGGTCATTGTGGGATATTGGACACAACTTTGTCTTGGAGAATCCAAATCAGGTCATACCTGTGGCATTCAAAAGAAAATTCAGAGGGCTACTATAGTGCTGAATTTCAGATATTGAAGATCTGCAATCACAGAGATAATACAATTTCAATATCGAGCTCCTCAAAGCAAGAAAAAGGTGTGTATTTTTTTCAAATTGCACAAGTCTTGTTTGAATAATCAAGTTAAATTGATCCCAAGGGCATATTGTAGAATAGATATCAGTATTGCATTCTAAAATGGCCCCTAAAAAGAATTCAACACCCATTAAGCCTTCAGAAGGCTCTACTATGACTCATGAAGATGAAGAATGGCAACATGACATATCAAAATTACAAGAGCAAATTTCGCTCTCGCAAAGAACAACAAAAAATGAAATGGAAGTTTTTGAAGAAAGGCGTGGAAACTAAGATGGATGGTTTGAAGAAAGGCGTGGAAGCTAAGATGGTTGGTTTGGAAGCTAAGATGGATGGCATGGAAGTGGGCATGGAAGCTAAGATTGATGACATGGAAGCTAAGATCGATGAGAAAATGGAAAACATGAAGAATTTTCTAAAAGCAGACATGGAAGGTTTGACAAAGTTTATACAAGAAAAGTTTCCTAATGGTGAAAAGATAGTAGAAGAACCTCATGATGAGAACAAAATAAATGTTAATTGTGATTTCATAAACTCTAATGTTGGCGGGAAGAACCACCATATTCCAAAGATGGATATGAGGAAGTTTGATGGAAAGGATTCTGTAACATGGATACTACAGATGGAGCAATATTTTGATCTCCATAACGTGCAAAACACACAAAAGGTACGCATTGCAACTTTACATTTAGAACAAAATACATTTGTATGGTATCAATGGCTTTGCTCCCGTAAAAAAATTGTCACTTGGTCAATTTTTACAGAGAAAATGATAGCACATTATGAGGATACAAAGAACAACACCTTCTTTACCCAATTGATAAATCTCAAACAAAAGGGTTTAGTGGGGCAGCACATTGAGGACTTCCAAAAATTGAATATAAGGGTAACTGATCTTACAGAGGAACACAGGATTGATCTCTTCCTAGGCACTTTAAAGGATAACATCCAACATGAAGTTCCCGTTTTGGAACCTGATTCATTGGAGAAGGCATTCGGGTTGGCAAGAAAAGTTGAATGTAAAATTATGGCGACAAGGAAGCCTACCACTCAATTCTATAAAGAAGGAAGTGTTGCTACGCCTAGATTTCCACAACCTACAAGGTTGACACCACAAAAATTGGAAGAAAAAAGAGAAAAGGGGCTTTGCTACAGTTGTGATAGCAAATACACTAAAGGTCATAAGTGTGCTGAGAAGAAATTATTTTACATAGATTGTGAAGAGGAAGAAGAAAATGAACAAAAAGAGGATATACACCAGGAACCAGCCCTAGAAGAGGAAGAAATGAATCCGACCATATCGTGTAATGCACTGGCAGGAATTACCACTCCTCAAACTCTCAAGATAGAAGGACAAATCAAGAAGAAAAAGGTAATAGTGTTGATTGATTCGGGTAGCACCCATAATTTTATTCATTGTAAGGTAGCCAAGGAATTAAATTGTTTCCTATACCCAGCACCAGAATGTCAAGTGATGGTTGCAAATGGAGAACTATAAATTGCTCTAGAAAATGCCATAATATCAAGCTAACCATGGGGGAATATGTATTGACTAGTCCAATGCTTTCCATTCCTATGGGAGGTGCTGATGTTGTACTAGGAGTACAATGGTTACAATCTTTGGGGATTGTAGCTTTTAATTTTCAAGAACTTTTCTTGAAATTTTTTTCAGAAGGAAAGGAAGTCGAATTACGGGGTATTGAAGGGAAGCCGGGAAGGATAATAAGATCTAATGTCATGACAAAGCTTCTAAAGAAAGAACAACGAGGCGTAATTGCACAATTATGCTCACTAGAAGTTCCGACATCAAAATCATCTATTTCTGCAGATCTCCAGCAAGTCTTGGACAATCATTCCAAGGTGTTTGAAACTCCCAAGGACTCCCACCTATTCATGATCATGATCATGCTATTCATTTGATTCCAGGAAGTGTTCCTCCAAACATCAGGCCTTATAGATATCCTTACTTCCAAAAGAGCAAAATTGAACGTATGATTGCAGAAATGTTAGAGGCGGGTATAATTCAACCTAGTCAAAGTTCTTTCTCTGCTCCTGTAGTATTGGTACACAAGAAGGATGGATCATGGTGAATGTGTTTGGATTATAGGGAGCTCAATAAGCTCACCATTAAAGATAAATTTCCCATTCCTGTGATTGATGAATTATTGGATGAATTACATGGAGAAATTTATTTTACCAAGTTGGATCTTCGTTCAGGATATCATCAAATTAGAATGAAGACTGAAAATATTCCAAAAACAACATTTCGAACTCATGAGGGTCATTATGAATTTTTGGTCATGCCTTTTGGCCTTACCAATGCACCTTCTACAATTCAAGGGTTGATGAATTCCATTTTCAAACCCTTCCTTAGAAAATTTGTGCTAGTATTTTTTGATGATATACTAATCTACAACGGGTCTTGGAAGGATCATGTTCAACATGTTGACAGGGTGCTCAAACTATTGCAGGAGAAACAATTATATGCAAAAACATCCAAATGTTTCTTTGGAGTACAAGAGGTGGAATATCTGGGTCATATTATATCTCCCGAGGGTGTTAAAGTAGACCCTAACAAAATTAAAGCCATTAAGGAATGGAAAGTCCCCAAGACAATAAAGCAGTTGCGAGGATTTCTCGGGTTAACAGGCTATTATCGCAAGTTTGTTAAGAATTATGGGAGAATAGCAGCACCTCTAACAGCATTATTGAAGAAAGATGCATTTTCATGGACTCCTGAAGCAACTAAGGCCTTTGAATGTCTTAAAGAGGCAATGTGCCTAGCACCGGTCTTAGCTACGCCAGACTTCACAAAAACCTTTATTGTGGAATGTGATGCCTCAGGAAATGGAATTGGTGCAGTTTTAATGCAGGAAGGAAGACCCATTGCTTTTGAAAGTTGTCAAATCAAAGGAAAGTATTTACAGAAACCTATTTATGAGAAGGAAATGTTAGCAATACTGCATGCACTAAAGAAATGGCGAACTTACCTAATGGGAAGACACTTCAAAGTAAAAACTGATCATGATAGTCTTAAACACTTTTTGGAACAAAGACTATCTTCAGAAGAGCAGCAAAAATGGGTCACAAAGATGTTGGGTTATGACTTTGAAATAATCTAAAAAAAAGGAAAGCTTAATGTTGTTGCAGATGCACTCTCAAGAAAGAATGAAGAGGTGGAAGCATTTCTTTGTGCCATTTCTATTATCCAACCAGATTGGATAACCAAAGCAAGAGATGAATGGAAGAAGGACAAAGATGTATGGACACTCATTCAAAAAGTTGCAGCAAGATCCTAGTACATCTGATACATTTAGTTGGAAAAATGATTCCTTATGGTACAAAGATCGCTTATATCTTTGTAAGAATTCCCAACTAAAACAAAAGATTCTTCTGGAATTGCACACTTCTCCTTTAGGAGGACACTCAGGATTTTAAAAACTTACCACAGGGTGAAGAAAGAATTTTTTTGGGATGGCCTTAAATCTGATATTCAAAAGTTTGTGGCGGAATGTTTGGTTTGCCAGCAGAATAAAGTTGAGACAATTAAGACCCCGGGACTTCTACAACCTTTATCCATTCCAAGTCAACGTTGGGAGGAGATTTCAATGGATTTTATCACGGGTTTACCTAAGTCCGAAGGAAAGAATGTCATCATGGTGGTAGTTGATAGACTTACCAAGTATGCACACTTTTGTGCATTATCTCATCCATTTAAAGCAAGTACAGTTGCTACTACATTTGTGGACAAAATTCAAAAGCTACATGGAAGCCCAAGGGTTATTGTGAGCGACAGAGATCCCATTTTTATGGGAAATTTTTGGACGGAGTTATTTTCTTGTTTGGGTACTCAATTAGCTCATAGCTCATCTTATCATCCTCAATTTGATGGTCAAACTGAGATAGTAAATAAAATTTTGGAAGGATATCTTCGTTGTTTTGTATCTGATAAACAAACACAATGGGTCAAGTGGTTACCTCTCGCTGAATGGTGGTATAACACTTCCTTCCATACTGCAGCAAAAATGACCCCATTTATGGCACTGTATGGATATCATCCACCATCGATTACATCATCTTTAAGGGAAAATTCGAAGGTTCAAGCAGTCGAAGATCACATCGAGCATCAGCAAGAAGTTCTCCAACTCTTAAATGATAACCTTAATTTGGCACAAAATCGAATGAAACAACAGGCAGATCAACATCGCAGCGAGAGAAGTTTTGATGTAGGAGATTGGGTATTTTTACGGCTACAACCATACAAACAAATGTCCCTCAAACAAGCTAAGAAGGATAATAAATTATCACCAAAGTACTATGGTCCTTACAAGGTGTTGCAAAAGATTGGTACTATGGCATACAAATTGGAGCTTCCTGCTTCTTCGCGAGTACATCCGGTTTTCCATGTTTCATGCTTAAAGAAGGTTATAGGTGAAAATATTCCAGTTCAAACAATATTGCCAGAACTTGATGAGGAAGGAAAAATCATATTGGAACCGAAAGCGGTCACAGAAACAAGAACTCGACAACTACGGAATCGATCAATTTCAGAGTATCTCATCAAGTGGAAGAACTTACCCACTGAAGATTCTACATGGGAGGATGAGAATTTTATACAAAAGCACACAGAGCTACTCAAGCGTTGAGGACAACACTTTTTTTGAAGGAGAGGGGCATGTTAGGTCCCTATATTACTAGTATAGTCCCTTATTGTTGTTAGTGTAATCCCCTTATTGTTATTATTGTACCCTTGTAACCCCCATTTTAGTATTATTGTGCCCTTAAATTATTATTGTTAGGTCAGCTGGGATTACATTGTGGCCCACTAGGATTACATTATGGCCCCATGAACTCCTATATATAGAAAGGAGGTTTTTTAAGTTGTATCATCCAAGAATTGATCATTCATGTAATGTATTGGAGGTTGCCCCCTCAAAGTGGCTTATTTCTAAGGCGTTGATATCTCATTTTTTCTATTTTTGGAGTTGGTTACACAACAGGCTTCATTGAATTTTCCAGCCAACGTAATTTGCAAGCAGAATTTTGGCTAAACTTGTTTGTCATTAAAATGAACAGGATAGAGCAGAAAAAAACAACCTGACCGAACTATTTTAAAAGTTCGGCCGAACTAACACGTTTGCAACTACACAACAACTCGACTCTGAACACATTTTTTCAACTTTGGAATGATTAAACTCCATCAAAACTTATGAATTAAATTTTGGAACCAAGACAAGCATTTGCAGAATTCAATTTACTTTCAGGAAATACAAATTTTATGGAATTCCATAGATATTTACTAATTTTAATTAATTTTGTAATAAAATGGGTACAAAGAATTTCTGAAGGTCATTATGATTCAGTGAAATCAAAATTCTGTATCTTCCAAAATACACTGTAAACAAAATTGAAAAAATTATGGTGCATTACATTTGTTCGTCATCTCTAATGGGTAGTTTTTAGATTTTTAGTTTATAACTAGTATGTTGAGAAACTTCACGTGAGCCGAAACAAATTCAAAATATGTAGTTTTTTCATATTGGATCAGTTAAAAAAATTATAGTAATTATGATATGCATCAGTTGGCTTTGTAAATATAACGATACGAAAGTAGACTTTTTCTAGATTGTTGTAACACATTTTTTTCTCAAAAACACAATTTTTTCAAAGAATACACCAACACGTTTCAACATGACTTTTTATGAATCCTTTGATTGTTAAATAACACACGCTCAAAGAAATGTTAAGTTGACATATCAAATGTGAATAAAAAATTTCCAAAAAATAAGTAATAGAAAGCTAATAAAATTTCTGACAAGTTTTATTTTTATCATAAAATGGAATTCTAAATAGAAAAATTGTTTTGGCTTGCAGAAAGTTGAAAAAAAAAATGATATTTTTTTTTCTCAAAAAATGGCAAAAAGTGTAACCTAAATTCACATTTTCAGCCTTTAATATCATTCTAAGCATTCATATATCCTATTTAAGACAACCCACATAGATGAAATTTATCTTGTAACCCATCCAACAAAAATAGATCAATACATATTTGGGGGATTACATGATATTTTTAAAGACCCCATGGAAGTAATTTTACATTCCTATGTTTTAAGTCACATTGATCTTATTTCTAGAGCTCCATTACTCAAGAAACCTATACAAATTATTGTTAGAGAATGAGAAGATTCAACAACTAAGGAAACATATTTTATGGAAGGCATGGGACAAGTTGATTACTTCTCCATGAAAAAGTTGTAATGTGGTCATGATAAATAAGGATGAAGGATGACACTTGGCACTTCTCCATTAATTATCACACCCTCTACAATATCAAAATTTAGAATATATACCTACTCTCACACATTGAAAAACTTATAGACATTTTGAAGGGGGGATATATTTCCCAAGATTGAACTAAATCTAAGTAACATCAATCTCATGCATGACTATATTTAGAGGGAGATGTTTAATATTGTAGCAAAATTCCCGCAAGTTACTTGAATCTAATGATACTAAAGGTTAGAGTTCCAATCGATTTATAATTTTATTGAATTTTTGAAGATATGAGTCAATTTAGAATTGGGGAAAGACCCTATTAGCATTGTTTCACTATATATGGGCATCATATCATGATAAATATCTGCTTATGCTTGAAATTTCTATTATATTCTTATTAAATTTTATTATAATGAGGGTCTATTTTCTATAAGATTAGCCTACTTTGATTTAGAGGCTTAGAAGTTGTCATTTAAGGTGAATTATGGTTTGTATGGTTATTCTTATCGAACAACAAAATAAAGTTATATAGTATTATGAAAATATAGGCCTACATATTAACCATCATATGTATATAAGTACAAATTTAATAGGTGCGAGGCTAGTTGAAAACCTCAATGGTACCCAAGGTAAACCTTAGATTTTTTAGGGAATAAGGCTAGGTCAACAAGATCTTATGACAATACTTTTTAAGATCTCAACATGTCACTAGTGAGAATTTACAATATTTCCAACATTACACTCATTATGAGCTTAACATATCCCTTAGACATAGGAAAAATAACACTCCATCCCAAAACCAATAAACTAGACATAATTAACAATCTAGCAATATATATACATACATATACTATCATTACTTTATATATATATATATATATATATATATATTAACAACGTTCATAGCCTAGATAAACAATGTTATTTCCAAGTCTTGCCAAAAAAGAAAGAAAGTGATCAATAGAAAAAGACAATTAGTAATATTTAAACATCTTAGAAAAACATATATTATTAAAGTTTACCTTTAGTTCATATAATAATATTTAATTTGTTGTAAAAGATATCCTAAATTTAAATTTAATTTATATGATAGTATTTAATTTCTTTTAAAAGATATCCTATATAAGATATCCTTTAGGTATTGTATAATGGAGGCTTATATTATGGAATCCCCGATGTAAAATTCCATCCCCAAAATCCTTACATGATCAAAAGTTAAACTAAAATTCACCAAGAAAAAATTTCCACTGTATTTAAGTGTAGTTTCTAATAAAAAAGCCACTATATGTGCCCCCCCATATTCCACGCAACACCCTTTTTTCTCCTAATTCCCAAGAGAAATCTATTAAAACAAAATTTCATGATTTTATCGTTTAAACAAAGTTTAAACCATGATAATTTATACTAAATAATGAGACTAATTACCTCGATAGGAATTTCCTTTGTGAGCTTAGGGTGAGAACACACTATTCACCCCAACCAATAAGAGGATTTCATTTTCGTCCTCCTTGCTACAATTAAAATTGGACATGTGGAGGCTCTGTCACCAATTGACATTTGCCACCGTTTTCCATTTTCCAAATATGACAAGGCCATCCCATCTTGCTGCATTGTTCAAGTGAACAAACACAACCATATGACCTTCATGTTAATGTCGACTTCAAAGGTTCGCAAACTAGATAACGAACTCACCAAAGAAGGATTTCCCATGAATTTTTTTTGCTTCTACCATCAATTCCCACAAGCGCGAATGATATCAGTAAGATAGGTTCATATTTGTGGCACTAAAATTGCCAAGGTGGCTATGAAGATCTCCAAACTGAGTCTTTCATCCATATTTTCCACAAAGGTAAAAACACAATCTTCGGCCATGATTCTTCTCCTGCTCTTGTTTTTGTGAGTGGGCATGTGCAATCTCCTCCAGCACATACTATTGTATCTAATTTCATCAATGGATCTCATCCTTGATGTTGTGGCTCTATCAAATCTTACACTTTACATGGAGTTCTCTCTTCATACAAGAAGGCCCTCTCATTTTCCCTTTTCAAGGCCTTTGCCATTCCCTCCATATCCAAGCTGTCTGGCTTCCACTTTCCAATTCTCACCAGCTTCCACTTTCCAATTCTCACCAGCAACCATGAACAAGCGATTTGGCCATGAAAATTATATTACAAAAAAAAATTTAGAATTAGAAAAGGGATATTAAAAGAGGACGACAATAACATTTTAGAATCTAGAAAGGGATATTAAAACAATCATAAAGATTGATAGTCTCGCCTATGATTCTCTTATATCCTTATTCTTTGGTCACATCGACAACAATAACATGAGCATTTTTAGCAGAAAGAGACCTTGATTTTTCAACCACGACTTTCAGATGGTATTCCCCCCTGGAATCCAGACCATTTGCTGCAACACACAAATCAAAATACTGATTATTTTTTCTCTACTAAAACTCAGTTAAACCTAGAACTATGATTTTTTTAGCACAATGAAGAAATTTTAAAACAAACGTAGATTTTATTTAAAATTGCAGAAAGTGATAACCCTGTTCGACCATGTAGGGTCTTTGATATCTCTAGAAAACGTGTAAAGGAAATAATAAGCCGGGATCCACATACCTTCCTTGGGAACTGTCCATGTGCCACATTTTTTCTCATCCCTTCAATTTATTTGGTAAATTGAAACACATTCAAATCTTATTGAATATATTCATTTCCCATCAAAATGAGCACAATGCTAGTTGTTTTTAGATACCGTGGACTTGTCCCACAATAATTTCGTGAGTTCAATACATGTGAATGGGGGCGATAAGAACAATATGGAACACATGGTTCTGTTGTAGAATTCACCGAGTGGAGCAATACGAGTTTCAATCTATGGTGTTGCATCTTAGCTTCAATCATTGTTCGACACCATACTCATTATTTCACGGCTTCAATACCTCTAAAAAGGGGCAATAAGAAAAATATGGAATAGGATTTTCTATCGTACAATTCAATGGGTGGAGAAATACCAGATTCAATTTATGGTGTTTGATCTCAGTTTCAATGGTTGTTCGATGCCATACCCATTACATTGGAAAGTTCAGTACAATTGAAGACTCTCAGGTTGAATGAAAATCACTTGAGTGGAGAAATACCCAAATATTTTTTGAACCTCATGTCCTTGTTACAACTCATGTCCTTGTTGCAACTGAGTGATCCAGCCTTATGAAGGAACACAACAAAATGCACATATAAACATAAACACAGAGATGCAACAAAAATAAATTATCACTTCATTAATATCAAATAAATATAATATGCTTACATAAAAAATGGAAATAAACTAGCTCAGGCGACGATATCTTATCTCTAAGAAGAGATGTGGCTGCTGCATGCCTATGAACTGTGTTAAAATGGGGCTCAAGGGCCTTTTTATTATTAAAAATCAAAGGGAAACCCTAAAAAACTAAAAACCTAACCGTAGAAGATGGAACACCAAGAGTTTGTGGGGCTTTTCGGGATTAGTTGGGCAGCCAACTTCCTGAGGTCGTAACTTGGCCATATGATCTCTGTTTGACATGTATGATACCTTGTTAGAAATATCTCTTTGATTACCACAATATTTGTGGTAGGCTCCATCCCTATGGTAGGGACTTGCTGCGAACCTCAAAAAAACACCATTTAGGGGGTCAAAACAACTCCAGAAGTTTTAGACTCGAAAAAATGCTAAAAATAGTAAACTATGCTATAAACAAGGAAGCTGATGAAACTGAATGGAGTTCCAAGTGGAATAAGTGGTTGGCCACCAATATCCACTTGGATCATTGAGCATGTCGCATAATTCCCTATCAGGGAGGATTCTAGTTGGTAGTTTGCTTCAAACATTTCCAATATCATCATACTCTGTTAAAAATATCAATAAAAATTTGGCACAATGTGAAAACTTAGTTCGAGACAACACTCCAAAAAGTAACTTCCCAGTACAAATAAATAGAAAACCTTGGACAAAATTCATAATAGCGGAGCAAAGGAGGTCAAAAGAGAAGAAAAAAAACATAGCTGGAATTATATACAATATGTTGAATTTAAGACATAAAATGAAATGGGTATTGAAGTTGTGTGTGGAGCGGAGATGAGAAGTAAAAATTACTCCATAAAACATGTAGTTTTGAGCATGCCTTTTTTTCCCACATAACCAAATTAATAATATATATGAGAGACCTAATAAAAAAACTTGGAGAACTTCATGATAAAACAAAGAGTATTATGCATCATCTTATTAATCAGAATAACTATATTTATACAGTCAAACTCAGAGGGAGATAGTTATGTCTCAATAACTAGAAATACGAGAATGTATCTATAACTAATCTATGGCCTAAATATGATTTTATATACAAAATCTCGAAGGATTAATTAACATTTCCCCCATTAATCCGAAGGGACATATGACATGCCAAGTAAATTTCTAATTTTCTTAAAACTTTTCACGTTGCAATGCTTTGGTAAAGATATTTGCAATTTGTTCTGAAGTAGGACAATGTGTCAAATGAATTGCTTTTTCCTCTACATGATGTCGAATCAAATGATATTTGGTGTTGATATTCTTGGTACGATCACGAAATCTATGATTCTTGTACATTTGAATTGCAGAAGTATTGTCAATCAGAAGGACGTTGAAGTATTTTGTTTCTCCTACAAGTATTCAAGTATTTTACAAAACCAATTGATTTCTTTTGTAGCTTGAGCTGCTGCAACATATTCAACTTCAGTGGTAGAATCAACATGGATAAATTGCTTTCATGATCTCCAACTGATAGTTGTTGATCTGACTGTCATCAAATAAACAAAAGTAGACATCACATTCTCTTTATCACCATCAAAATCAAAATTTGAATAGAAAGTGAGATGGAAGTCTGAAATTTTGGAATATTTGATGCCATATGTGTGAGCCCCTTTAAGATATTTAAGCACACTTTTTGCTTCTACCCAATGACCTTCACAAGGTTGATGCATAAATCTGGAAAGTATCCCTACAACATAAGTTATGTCAGGAGGAGTAGTACTAGAGAGATAAATCAAACTTCCAACAAGTTGCCTTTACTTTATTGGATTTTCGAATGGATTTACTTCATTTGAATTGAGTTTCAGTTTTTTTTCCATTGAAGTAGTAACATGATTACAATCCATCAGTCCATATCTACTCAATAAATTTCCAAAATATTTCCTTTGAAAGATAAAAATACATTGAGGTTTTTGATCAACTTCAATCCCTAAATAATAATGAAGTAAACCCAAATTTGTCATATCAAAAAAAATTTGCAGTTCCTTCTTAATAGATGATATATAGTCATCATTGTTCCCTATAATCATTAAATCATCAACATACACAACTAGATATACAATTTATCTTCCAAATTTCTTAACAAAAAGAGTTGCATCATCTAGGTCAAAATGATTATAATTCAACTGAAGAAAATGTTTAGTTAGTTTATCATACCATTTATGAGTTGCTTCATTCAAACCATACAAGGACTTTATCAGCTTGCATGCGTTTTTCTATCTACTTTTGACAGAAAAACCTTCTGTACCATTGCTAAACAAGCCTGGAGAACTTCATGATAAAAAAATAGTATTTTGCATCAATGGAGTTAAAACCATGCACAATGAATTCGACGCTTTCCAAACCTACTTCTTTGATACCACTACTAAACAAGCCTATAGAACTTCATGATAAAAAAATAGTATTTTGCATCAATGGAGTTAAAACCATGCACAATGAATTCGATGCTTTCCAAACCTCCTTCTTTGATACCACTGCTAAACAAGCCTACAAAACTTCATGATAAAACAAATAGTATTATGCATCAACTTATTAATCAGAAGAACAATATTTATACAATTAAACACAGAGAGAGAAATTATGTCTCCATAACTAGAAATACAAAAAATTATCTATAACTAATCTATATCCTAATTTTGATTTTACATACCAAATCCTGAAGGATTAATTAACAAGACCTCCCATTTACGTTGTTGAGGTTCGAAGCTCCCAAGCCCTTACCAAATTGCATCAACACCATATTATTCATTAAACACCATATTATTCATTAAAGAATTTGATATTTTGGGTGCCCTCTATTTCCAATACGAATTCATATTGTTTTCACGTCCATCCATGCAAGTCCTTTGAAAAATACATGACCATGAAGTCTTCCAAAGTTTCTCCATGGATTTGACAACATGGAGAGATGTCTATTGACAATTTGGTATGCTTCTTGCTTTAAGTTTTCATGGTGTGCCAAATTGTTCTTGATATTAATAATTTTTCTTGTACCCAACAGTGATATCAAAGGATCTTGTGTGAGGTAATTGTGCTGGGTAATTAATGAAGTTCTTGATTAAATGAATGACTTTATTTCTAATTGCATTATTGCTCCTACTGAACACTATTTTTCTAATAAAATTTAATTAATGAAAAAAAATCACCAATAATTTTAGGACTAATTATTTTAAATAGGATTACACCTTATTTTTGGTGAGCAGGTAAAATGTCTTTCCATTCAACGTTCAATGAATTCATACTTTTTCATTTTATGAAAAAGATACCAAAATCTATAATTACTACCATTTTCCTTCAATATATATGTATTCATTTTTTGAGTATTAATATATGTGTATTCAAGGTCTATTTTTCTCTTTCCGATATTATTTTATATAGTTAATTTTTGTTTATATAATTTTATATAGTTAATTTTTGCTTATCTAAAGTGTAAAATTTGGAAGAAAACATATAGAAACTCAAATTTGTATTTTATTATGTATATATTTCACTTGATTATTACTGTAACACACTCTACCAAAAAAAATCACTTTTACCCATAAGCATACTAATGATACATATCAACTTGTAATTTTTTGTTATCTAGCACCTAACGGTCTAAAGTATTCCTCCTGCATTTAATCAAAACAATATCAAGGAAATATTAAAAGAACATACATAACTATTTAACCCAAGCAATACAACATAAGATATACATCATGTTTTCCCAATGTACAATATATTTATTTCTTTTAATTCAACAACCTTGAAATTGCATGTAATGTCATTCTAGATTGATCGACATGCCAAACAAGTTTTATGCTTATGCGTTAGCTGGTATAGCGTTTAATTATCCAGCTAATACAAAATATTGGGATTCCTACCAACCCTAGGTGCACAAAGCTAGAGTTGCCTCCTTTGTGGATCTCACAAGCTTATGATCCGACAGTCATATGCGTTTTTGGATGGGTAACCATCACCTTTTCTCGGTCAGGCAGCCCGCCAGTTGCTGTTTTGGAAGCTACGGGAATGAACTCTGCTGCCAATCTCTTATGACTTCGATTCCCCCTGGGCCAAATGGGTGGCCGGCCAAATTCTACAGTCACTTTTTTGAGATAATGGGGGATGAAATCAATGCTATAGTGGAACAAGGTAGAATTTTGGGGCATGTGCCTTCTAATATGAATGCCACCTTCATAGCCCTCATTCCTAAAATATCAGAGGCTTCTGTCTTCTCAGATTTTAGGCCTATTTCCCTGTGTAATCTGATTTATAAAATATCATCCAAGATTATAGCCAACAGACTTAAAGATTTTCTATCAAGGACCATTGCAAAGGAAAAATATGGGTTTTTAAAAGGTTGTTCCATTCACGATGCTATTGCCATAGCGTAGGAGGTATTACACTCAATGCATGAAGGGAAGAAGGAAGGTATCATCATGAAAATTGATCTACTCAAGGCATATGACAGAGTTGATTGGTATTATATTCACATGCTTCTTTTGAAGATAGGTGTTCTTATGGGGGCCATTTGTTGGATCATGGGATGTATCACAACGGTCAGATACGTGGTTATCATCAATGGGAAGCCTAATTCATTTTTTGGAGCCGAAAGAGGTCTTCAGCAGGGATGATCCAGGTGGATATTGGTGGCCACCCACCTATTCCACTTGGGCCCCCACCATTGTCTCTTTCCGTTCCGGAAAGTTTTAGTCCTCGGATAGAGCTTTCTAATGATATATCATGTGCGTCAAACGGAGATAGTATGCCAAAGTTACGTCCCTGGGAAGTTGAAACACCAATTTGCCCAAACGGGGCCCATAGTTTTGGCGCTTCATCTCCTGGGGTTAGGTTTTTGGATGTTTAGGGTTCCCCATTGTTTCTAAATAATAAATAGGCCCTCAAGCCTCATTTTAACTCAGTTCAGAGGCCTGTAGCCGCCACATCTCTTCTCAGAGATAGCTACCAGTGCCCTAGCTAGTTTTATTTCCATTCTGTTTGTAAGCAAATTTCAGTTCTTTGATATTAATGAAATGAAGTGTTATTTCCGCTGCATCTCTGTATTTATGGTTATATGTTTATTCTGTTGCGTTCCTGCATAAATCCGGATCAGTGGTATCAGAGCGGTCTGCTTTTTCTCGATCCTTCTTTGCATGTCCCCAACGAGGTCGGGGTATAAGGAGCTAGGGCTTGATCCGGTGGAACCTTTGCAAGATCAGCCTCGCAAACCTCGACGGACGCCCATGGGGGACGAAAAGAAAGATGAGGGAGCAGGAGATCCTATCAAAATATTGCTCGAGGAGGCCCTCGAAAAGCAAAGGAACGCGATGATGGATAGCTTTGCTCAGATCCTTCAACGGCTGCCCACCGGCGGCGCATCTGCATCCAGTAGCCACTCTGGAGTTGCGACTCCCTTTAAGGTACAAGTAAATTTTGACATTCCCATATTTGAGGGTCAAATAGACGTAGATGCCGTAGATAGATGGTTGAATCTATTGGAAGGATATTTCTCTGTTCATGACTTTTCAGACCGGGAGAAGATTATTTTTGCACTCCTCAAAGCTACCCCCCATGTTAAGGACTGGTGGGAAACCTACTGTGAGAACAAGGACCACACAGAACCCTCTCTGTTCTTGGCCGTACCAACTTGGAATTCTTTCCGAGACGCCGTCAAGGAACAGTACTATCCCGTGGGGAGCTATGAGGACAAGTACATACAATGGACCACGCTGCGACAACAAAGGGATCAAGATGTGCACGAGCTGACGAATCTGTTCCATACCCCGCGCACAAAGTTGGGTATCAAAGATTCAGAGAAACATTTGGTGCTAAAGTATCGCAGCTGTCTGCACAGATACATTCAGGAGGAAATGGAGTTCCTCGACATCTCCTCGCTTGGTACGGCATACCAGTATGCTGCCAAGATTGAGCAGAAATTCAAACAGAAGAAGCGAGACTTTGGATCTGGGAATCAAAAGCAAGGAAAAGGTGCTTCCAAACTACAGAAAAAAGGACAGAACCAAGGCATGGCGGCTAAAGACAACCCGTCAAAGCCACAAGAAAAGAACAGCACCGCAAAGCCAAAGAAGGACACAAGAAAGTGGTGTGAGTTCCATAAGAGCTCCACTCACAACACAAGTGAGTGTCGGGCCAAGCAATCGCTAGTGGCCGAGATGAGGGATTCTAAGTCAGATGCATGCTCCGACTCCGAATCAGAACCTGAAAAGGGGACTGAAAAAGGGAAACAGATTATTAATACGGAGCCCAATGCCACTGTTGCCACTACAAATATCCAGAAGGAGGAACCGGAAGATCCAGAGGAGGAGGAACGTCTCTTCCACTCCCAGATGTGGGTAAAGGGCTCCCCTGTACAGTTCATTGTTAACAATGGGAGCCAAAATAACCTCATTTCAGTAGACACCGTGAAGCAGTTGGGCTTGCCGACCACAGCTCACCCACATCCATACACCATCGGGTGGCTTCACCAAGGACGAGATCTCCACGTCAGCCAGTAGTGCCGCCTTCCCTATAGCATCAAGCCCTTCACGGATGAGGTATTATGTGATGTTGCTCCTATTGATGTTTCTGATGTATTATTAAGACAACCATACTTTTGGAAGCGTCATGCTGTGTATGAATCTCGACCTCGGGCTGTTATTGTTACTTTGGGAAATAAGTTGTACAAGATACCAGAGGTACCACCTCCTACGGCTATCTCTTTGGTTACTGCAAAACAATGTAGTAAGCTCATTTCCCAAACCAGGAAATTTGTTTTCCTGATGATCCGCCCCCAGGGCAAGAAGAAGACTGTGGCCATGACCTCCAGACAGGGCTCCTCTGCACAAAAACAACAAATGGATAAGGTTGTGGAGGAGTATGGGGACATCTTCACCTCACCCACAGAGGTTCCTCTGCACTGTTAGGTCAAGCACCTGATTGATCTGACCCCAGGTGCGCTGCTACCCAATGGACTGATCTATCGGTGCTCTGTTATGAAGAATGATGAAATCAAGAGGCAGATTCAGGAGCTGTTGCAGAAAGGTCACATCAGACCAAGTTCATCGCCCTGTGGGAGCCCGATCATGTTGGTACAGAAGAAGGATGGGACGTGGAGACTCTGTATTGACTATCGGGCACTGAACAAGATCACTGTTCGGAATAGGTACCCAATCCCACAGATTGACGACCTTCTAGACCAATTCAAAGGTGCAAAATATTTCAGCAAGATTGACATGAATTCTGGGTATCACCAGGTACCAATTGAACCCTCCGATGTGTGGAAGACTGCCTTCAAAGCCAAGGAAGGCCTTTTTGAATGGCTAGTCATTCCTTTCGGGTTGACAAATGCCCCCGCAACCTTCATGAGGATGATGGATGACATCTTGCGGCCATTCACCAACTCATTTGTAGTGGTGTACTTGGATGACATTCTGATCTTCAGCAAGACTTGGGAAGAGCACCTTCACTACATCCGACAAGTCCTCCAAACACTGCGACAACACAAGTTGTGTGCCAATTTGGAGAAGTGCACGTTTGGCATGACCTAGGTTCAATATCTGGGATACATTATTGATGAAAGGGGGGTGCATGTGGATCCAGCCAAGACCCAAGTCTTTCGGGATTGGCCAGCCCCAACCACTATAACAGAGCTTCGCAGCTTTCTGGGTCTTGTTGGGATTATCTCATATCACTTGGCCCTTGAGTCAAGTCACCAAGGGAGAAGCGAGAGAAAAATTATTTTGGTCATAACCTCAATAGAAGGCATTCACAGAATTGAAAAATTGCCTATGTTCTGCCCCAGTGCTCACATTACCAGACTTGCAACAGCCATTTGAGATCGAGACAGATGCCTTTGACTATGCTATTGGGGCAGTTCTTACTCAACAGGGACATCCAGTGGCATATCACAGTGAGACATTTTCGGAGACAGTTCGCAAGTATCCCACCTATGACAAAGAAATGTATTCCATTGTGCAAGCCTATCGACAATGGAAGCATTACATTTTGGGGAAGGAAACAATCATCCACACAGACCACCGGCCCCTACAGTTCATACAGACACAAGGGAAGTTGCAGAATGATCTCCATCAAAAGTGGTCCAAATATTTGCAACAGTTTCATTTGAATATCAAGTACAAGAAAGGTAGCACCAATAATGTTGCAGACTGTCTCAGCCGACCACCAATCGTGGCGCTCACCACCGTGCTAAACTCTTGTGGGCATGAGACTTATGATTGGCCGCTTCTCTATGAGAGAGACCCAAAATTTGGCCACACTTACAAGGCACTCTTGGGGGGTACGCAAGTTCCAAATTTTCACCTCCAAGATGCACTTTTATGTCACCTAGGACACCTTTGTGTTCCTTCAAGCGAGCGTGCCAAGATGATATGGGAAGCACACTACAGTCGAGTCGCTGGGCATTTCGGGGTCAAGAAAATAGTAGCAATACTATAGAAGTATTTCTATTGGCCGAACCTTCGAAAGGATGTCAAGAAGCACATCAGATCCTACATTGCTTGTGCCATTGCCAAACCGACCATCAAGAAGCAAGGCCTATATACTCCACTGCCTACCCCTAGTCGACCTTGGGAATCCATCTCCATGGATTACATGTTGGGCTTGTCTTCTACTAAAAATGGAAATGACTGTGTTTTCGTGGTCGTTGACAGATTCTCAAAGATGGCCATTATGGCGGCCTGTAAGAAGAATATCACAGCAGAAGCCACTGCTAAACTCTTCTTTGAACGAGTGTGGGTGCACTTTGGGATCCCACAGTCTATCATATCAGATCAAGATAGCAGGTTCCTCAACACATTTTGGTCCAGCCTCTGGTCAATGTTGGACACAAAGCTCACCAAGTCCACAGCTTTCCATCCCTAAACAGATGGCCAGACAGAGGTCGTCAACAGAATGATTGTACACATTCTGCGAATGTACAATTCAAAGCATCCACGCACATGGGATGAGAGCCTCCCCTATGTACAACATAGTTATAACCGGGCTCTCCACAGTTCAATTGGCCATAGCCCCTTTTAGGTGGGCTTGGGATTCCAGCCACTATGTCCCATTGACGTAGCCATGCCATTTGCAGCTGCTCAGGCCGATTCAGCTCATGTCCAGTCTGAAGTTGACAAAGCAAGTAACTTCATCGAGCGCATTCAACACATCCGCCAACAGGTTCATGATATATTGGACAGAGCCAATGCGAAGTACAAGCAGCGCCATGATCAACACCGGGTGCCACACAACTTCCAGGTGGGCAACAAAGTATGGCTGCATTTGTAGAAGGAGCGCCTCACTGGACCTCACCGCAAGCTTCGCCCGCTCCGATACGGGCCGTACACCATCACCAAGGCTGTAGGTAACAATGCCTTCGAGCTTAGTATTCCACCATTCCTTGGTCTGCACCCAGTATTCAATGTGGATCGCCTTCGTCCTTACTTTCCACCTCTACTGGACACCTCGGACATTGCAGAACAACTCACACCAACAGAGTTAAACCCAGACTGCATGGAACAGGCCACCACAGATTGTATCATGGACATGCAAATCAGGAACACTCGTCAACAGCAGATCCAACTGTATCGGGTTGTCAAAGCTGGCCAACTCCTGCACCAAGGAAAGTGGTTCACCAGGGACCAAGTTCAGCAGAAATTTCCTCATCTCATGGAGGAACTTAACGCAATGGGGACCATTGCTTCCTAAAGGGGGAGGAATGATCCAGGTGGATATTGGTGGCCACCCACCTATTCCACTTGGGCCCCCACCATTGTCTCTTTCAGTTTTTCAGTTTCGGCATAACTTACTATTTTTAGCAGTTTTTCGGGTCCTGAACTTCTGGAGCCGTTTTGAGGCCCTAAACGACGTTTTTTGGGCATCGCGCCTCCAACGAATATCATTCCATTAAAAAATGATATTCATGGAAAAAGTTGTAGTCCTCGGACAAAGCTTTCTAATGAGTTATCATGTGCATCAAACGGAGGTAGTATGCCAAAGTTACGTCCCTGGGAAGTTGAAACACCAATTTACCCAAACGGGGCCCATAGTTTTGGCGCTTCATCTCCTAGGGTTAGGTTTTTGGATGTTTAGGGTTCCCCATTGTTTCTCAATAATAAATAGTATGAGCCTCATTGTAACTCGAGTTTAGGGCACCTTGGCGCACATCTCTCTCGGGGGGATAGCTACCGGGCGCCCTAGCTAGTTTTATTTCCATTCTGTTTGTAAGCAAATTTCAGTTCTTTGATATTAATGAAATGAAGTGTTATTTCCGCTGCATCTCTGTATTTATGGTTATATTTTTATTCTGTTGCATTCCTGCATAAATCCGGATCAAGGGATGTGCTCTATCACCATTAATATTTATCCTTATCATGAATGGTTTTAGCTGTCTCATGGATATGGCTCTCCGGGCTGGTTACATTGCTGGTTTTTATTTTACCAAATCTGTAAGTATCACACATTCACTGTTTGTTGATGATATGCTCATATTTGGGAGAATTATCAGGAAGAATTGGTTTTATATTCACTATCTTCTCATTCAATTTGCTGTTGTAACCGGTTTAAGTATCAACAAAGCTAAATCTTTCATCATATATGGGCTGGGCGATGGGGAGGAGATATCTTTTATTGATAGTTTTCTTGGTGTTGAGAAAAGGATGGCTGCCGATGGGTTCCTTTGTCTTGGTTATAGGATCAAGCCCTCTACTTATAGGAATAAGGACTGGCTATGGATGGTGGAGAAATTTAAACAAAAAATTTCTAAGTGGACTCACAAATGGTTATCTTTGGGTAGGCGTTTCATTATGGTTTAGGTAGCCTTATCTTAAATAATTGTATATTGGGGACATCTATTTTTCATCCCTCAAGGTATTGTCTCCCATATCAATGCTATTACTGCTCATTTTTTGTCGGGGATTCAGTTCCTGATAAGTTTCACCTGTGTCGAATGGAGGTCCTATATTGTCTGAAGGATTTAGGGGGGTGGGGTATTCTTAACCCACGTGCCTTTAATACGGCCCTGCTTGTAAAATATCTATGGCGGGCTATTCATGGTAACGAAATTTGGTCGGCCATCATAACATGCAAATACTTGCCACATGAACCTATGAGATTTATATACAACAAACAAATGATTTTCCCACGCTGTAGGTCGTCCATCTGGAACAACTTCAGAAAGGTTCTACACATTCTGACTGGGGATTTGGAGTGGAGTTTTGGTAGCGGCCAAAATATTTTGTTGAGTGGGGATAAAATATGTGACATGGATTCAATTCCCAATATGAGCGGTAGGTTGTTACGCTCCTTTAACAACAGAGGTATTTTTTTTTTTGTCACAAGTAATTTCTAGATGGGAATTCAATGCTCTCGTATTCAAATCGGCCGACCAACTGTGTCTTTTGGAATCAAAGGCTGTGGAATGGGTGGAATATCAAGAGCGCCTTCAAGGGGTAGGATTTTACCATTGTAAATAGGGGGACAAGTTGGTTTGGGATGGGGCTATGAAGGAAGGGACTCTGGTGGTTAATCAGATATACTCTAATATAAATCTATTCGAATCTATGGAGCATATCACACTTGGTTTTGAAAGGTTCTGGCATAGGAAATTTCCATCCAAAATACTCCTATTTGGGTGGTTGGTATGGAGGGAGAAGATCTTGACTTGGGATTGTCTCATTCGTAGGGGATTCCAGGGGCCAGGCAGATGTGTTTTTTGTCTATGCGCGGAGGAATCTATAAATCATATATTTTTTACCTGTCTGGATGGGAAAATGGAATGTGGGGCTTGGATCAAGATCAATAAATCTGAGAGGATACATATATGCTGGAATGGGGGCAGGGGTACTAACAATCTAGCGGAGTTAATGGCTCTATGGTGCGGCTTGATTGCTGCTCATAATCTGGGTCTCAAATAGGTCTCCATTTATGGGAATCCAAGCTTATTATTGATGTCATGAGAGGCCTTTCCCCTCTCTCCTCTATTAACTCCCATGGATGGTTCAAAAGGAAAATATATTTGTGGGAAAAACTTGGTTTTCCTCCTATAACCTATATATCCAGGGAAAACAACACTAGGGCAAAAACTTATCAAAATAGGGATTGGGCATGGTATTTGGCATTTTACAGGTTACTCAATGTATATGAAACAAAAAGGTCTAGACAAGTGAAATTCCCATTCCATGAATGGGGTATATAGGGAGGGTGGGTGAACACCTACAGTTTTTGGATCCTTCTCCTTTTTTGGTTTATTACACAGTATGCTTTCTCATCATCTTTTTATAGTATTGGACATCAAGCGAGCCTGTCTACATCTTCAAGTGAGCTTGCTCCATTTTCCTTATCTATCATATTAGCTGTGGTTCGAACCGATATATTATTACAGTTTTCCAAACATGTGAGCCTACAAATATGGAAATCAAGCGAGCCTGTCCCTTTTTATTTCTCAAGCGAGCCTGCAGAAAATTCCTATACCTCTTTCTTGCTGTACACATACTATTTCACAATCTATGAGATTGAACAATTTATCAGGCGAGCCTGCATGAGATCTTCCGGAACGATGGAGAGATGGGGGCTCCCCTGTTTCTTCCAATTGGCATATATATCTAGTGACACTAGCAAACAGTGTTTTTATGTTGTGTATTCGATGGATTTACTTTCACAGTTTTTTTCAGGTTCGGATTGCAAGATAGCTTATGCAAATATACTGTGTAAACATTTGTATGGAAGGCAATTATACTTTGTAAGTAGGAAGGCTATATGTTTAAGTTCTTGTAAGGAAGGAGGATAGAATGATTCTCCTATCCACTATTTTTGACATCTTATGAATAGGTAGGTGACTCTTCCCTACCCCGATGAATGTATTGTTTATATATTTAATAGTAAACAACGTTTTTTTCCTTCTGAAAAAAAAAAAAAAAAAAAAAAAAAACTAAACCCCACTATTATTTTCCTCTCGTTTCTAGGAGTCGAGGCTTCGTGATTTTTATTTTTCCTCTTCCTGTCGCGACTTACTCCGACCGGACAGTTAACACATTTTTTTTTTCTCCTGGGTTCTTAGATGCGCTAAATTTTGGATCCGGTATGGAGGTTTGTAACTTACAGTTGACTCAACTTTTCTTTAAACCAATAGCATGTATAATTATTCCTTTATGTAAGGGTTATTTTATTTTACACCTACAAGGAGTACTATAATTAGTTACAATAATTCTAATGCTTGATTTATTGAATAACAGGCCGACCTAGGTATTTTCCAGTCTTCTAATGCTTGATTTATTGAATAACAGGCCGGCCCAGGTATTTTCCAGTCCATGGTAGGTAAAGGATGTAGTATTTTGAGCATAGTCCAAATTTCTATTCGATTTTGGTTAACCCCTTCTTCTAGTTGGACATTTTTTTCTCACCTTATTTAATTCAGTGATCTTACAGGTGTATATTTGGCTTTAACTAAGAAGTCAGTGTTGGAAACAATGTTACTACTGAGAGGGGTGTGGATCAGTATTAAGACTAATTTTAAAACTGATTATGCCAATTTACTTTACTTATTCAAACTTGGAATCCATCCACGTAATAAAAAACAACATATAATATGGAAGCAGTATGAAATTAACATACAAGCATACACCATGAGCATCATACACATGAGAAACATGCTTTTACATGGAAACCATTTCAAGAAAAAAACACCAAAGCTTGTTGTTGTTATTGATGAAAAATATGAGAACCTACTCTATTACTTCAGTATTTTTTGTGAGCCACCACTCATAGGAGGAACCAACTTCTTTGATTGTTTCCTAGCACCTATTAGCAGGAAAAACCAACTCCATGTTGTTTTAGTCACCTGTATAGCTTGCCAGAAGCACCATGTGAAGCGCCAAATTCACTGATTTATTGCAAGCACCAACTTGCAACTCCTTTGTTTTATGAAAGCACCAACTTACAGGAGGCACTAATCCCCAAGCCTTCTTAAGCACCCACTAGATATGGAAACGAAAACTTTCGGTGTGCAGGCTCCAACCCACACTCAGCAAGGAACACAATGTTCTCTATAATTAACAACCGCTCTGCCTGATATCAGCTTTGTTCCCTTCACAATCATTCTCACTATGCTCAATCTGCAACAACCCACTGATATGATCAATAGTAGTCTCTCATCACGAAAAACACAACACTCTGTTCCTCCCTTTCATATGCACTCTCGAAATTTCACAATAGAACAAGATTAATTTTCCTTATGCTCAATCAAAACACTCACTACACATAGCTCTCCACACAAATCACTCAACCATGCTGCATTTCCCCCCACACTTTGCTCATATGAGCTCCTAGGTTTTTTTCCTCTGATGTACTTTTATTGATGCTACCTCTGTTTCATGTTTCCACACTTCCCGAGTGTACCTCGACATGAATATTCCATTCTGCTGTTGCATCTAACTTGGTATCAACCACTGCATTAAACATGAGAATCAACACCTGACTGTTTCTTCATATTGATAATTAATTCTTAGTCCACCTACACACTTCAACCAGGCACAATGCTTTCTATGAAAAAGTCTCCTATCAATGAGGCTCTCCATGGTTATTCATGGTTTCACACAACGCGACTGTACTTTAGCATGACTTATTTGATCTTCATTTAATTCACTAAGACATGCATTAGAGAATAGAGATGGTTTGTCTTACCTCAAGGTAGACCCAACATTATTTTCTGTAAATCGTGGTCCTTTATGCCTTGACCCAACAATCTTTGATGTTCGCTAATACTCTTGAGACCAACTCCTCTGCATAATCGTGGTCCTTGCTTCCTTGACCCAATGATATTTGACAGTCACTATTACTCTAGTGACTAACTCCTCTATGCAATTGTGGTCCTTTATCCCGGCTCATCCATATTTCATACACTTTTGTACTGTTATATTTAAGCCACAACATATCGTAACTCATACAAGATGAATGTTACAATATCACTCAGTTTCGATACCCTTAGCTATGACCGATGACTTGATATAAAACTGTATTCTTATATCATACCCCCTGCATATCGTAACTTACATTGAAAGGCCCTTACCAAATCACAAAACCTGGATTGGCGTTTAGCCCCTTCTCCTTAGGCCTCATCACTCTTCACACCATAGGACCCTTGATTATGACTGCTAGTATAGAACCTAGGTGCCAAGCCTTCAGGTTCCTGCTGGGGGCCTATCTCCCTGTGTTATTTATCTCTCCCTTGGTTCTTTTGGTCTCCACCCAACCATGTGCCAATTAATATCGGAGTCCCCTTTATCGTAACTTTTTCAAATTCCATTTGCACAAGAGTTACAAGGTCCTCAACCTCCGATATACTGACCTCTGATATGACGTCATGATCTCATCACTTCTCCACATGGCCCCTTTTGAGTGGTGACATGTGTCACTCTGAGTTTCCCCATTGGGCCACTAAAAATTCCAAAACAAGCTGCCACGTGTCTACCTTACTTCCACTTCATGCTGACATCATTTTCCACTGTAGCTTCTCAGAGCCAATCACATGTTGTCATGTGTCCTACTCCCGAAATGCCTTGGTTTCACAACGAAAACATTTGTATTTCTACACCTTCACAAACCTATAAAATTTCAAAGAGTTGCAATCTATAAGGACTTACTAGGTTCTGATATTTTGATATGCTCTGACCTCCAATATTCTGATGGCCTCAAGCTTCCGATATCCTGATATGACATGCTCTGATGTCCTGATATTCTATGATCTTCGATATTCCGATACTGCTCTGAGGTCTCGATATTATCCGACCTCTGATATAGCCTACTCTGATGCTCCAATATCTAGTCCCAATGTGCTCAAACCTACAATATTTTGGCCTTCTTAGGACTTCAAGACCATGACTTCGGCAGACCATACCTTTTGATCCAGGATACTATTTTCAGACTTCTACACCTCGTTGGAAATCTCTTTCAGAGAAATTCCTAATGGAGAAGGTACGGTGTAGTATTTTAGCCCATATTCTTCCTATAAAATTACTGTAAACTCTCCGCCACTCTTTTCTCATTGACACTTCTTCTTGTGCTTGGAATCCTAAACTCTCAGCCACCATAGTCATAATCTTATGACTTTTCAATAAGCCTAATACTATGGTGATTCTCTACCAGACATTCACATATTTCATTGGATTCCTCCAGGACACTTAAAAAAATCGTTTATGGCTTTTCAATAAGCCTGCTACTATGATGATTCTCTACGAGAAGCCTCCTGCTGTCATTTATCACCATTGTCCTCTGGTTGACATCAAATACCAATAAACTCATCTTTTATGGCTTTCCAATAAGTTTGTTACTATGGTGATTCTCTACCAAAAGCTTGTGGCTATCATTGAGCACCATTTTCCTCTGGTTCACATCAAATTCCAATACAATCACTAGCCAAATATCCAAGATCACCCCCTTTGGCATTGATGGAAACACCTCAAATTCATCTTCACTTTGATGGCCACTCCACATGCTGCTTTTAAACTTCTCCTAGCATAAACTACTAATGACCTTCTTTCTTTTGCACAGGCCATCACAACTTATCCATAAATTCTATCCCCCTTTGACATCAATGGAAAGGGGATACAAGCTATATTTTTCTCCCCATGCAAAAAAATTCTTTGAAGACCAAGGTATAATTTTTGAGATGTGCATTCTTCTTTGCAGACATCTCTTCAAGGACTGTCATTGTTGCTGCACCATAAATTGGGCATATGTGATATGCTCCCCCTGAAAATATACTGCCTATTATTTGTGCGATACCATTTGAAAGATTAAAGGACATTGAAAGATTACACCAATTGTATTTGACGAACACAATAATACTAGGCATAATCCAAATCACATCTTAAATGAAATGAGGATATTTCACCCAAGATGAAAAAATTTCATTTTCTCAGCAATCTTCCTTTCCGAGGCTAAAAATTGTTTCTTGCTAATGCTTATCAAAGAAACTCCCCCTGAGAAAATGATTTTTGATCTCCTGCAACTTCTTTCTTGCCTCTGTGTGGGGACTGATCTTGTTGGCCTGACTTGACTGTAAGCCTCTTGTCATTCCACACTTCTGATGCAACCCATATTATTCTTCCAACAACATAAGATATTATTGTGTACTCTTCATGATGGCTACTCTCCTCCTCTCCTTTTTTAATGCTGATACATTAAAAAAAAACAAATTTATTCATGTAATCAGCAAGAGAGCATGATCATGCCTTCATCAATCATATGCACCTTTCTGTTCATTCCTTTTATATTTCTGCATCTGACCTATTCGGCCTCCCTTGGGGCCATTATCTTCCTTTACTGAAGAGAAATAGAGGATCTAATCCCCCCCGAGTAGATCATCCTCCTTCTTCTTCCATACCTTCAATGGCCAAGTCCTGACAGAAGCACTGCCATTTTTCTTCTTCTTTTCCAATATTTGGCCTTTCTCTCGGCTGTGCATGGATAGAGGAAATTTCTCGTTCAATTCATATTTCTTAACCCAAACTGGATTGCTACCACTTTTCTTTGTTTGCAAGAGAATGGTAATTGGATTATTGTTGCTCCCTTTCCTTACTTGAAGCTTGTGCTCATTACAACATGCATCTAGAAATGGTTTTCTCATAGGAATACAAGAATAATCCTTAACTTTTCTTTGATTTTTCTTCAAATACATGTCAACAACTTGATGATTTCTCCTTACATTTTTAAGCATGATATATTTACTCAAAGCACTTAAGACATACTTGAATTCATTTCGTTGCACCACCTGAGATGTATTCTTTGACTCCCCATGCTTATAGCCTCCTTCATTGTGCCCAAATTTTCCACAATTGTAGCATTTTATTTGGTCTAAGAATAGGGAACATGAGTTAATATTCTTGACGATGCTTTTTTCAAACTCCTATCACAACCAACATGCATTCTCCTAGCCTCTTTATGCATGCTTGGGTTGTTTCTACCCAACACATCTTGTTTTATTGCATGCCATCTACAATATATGGATTTATGTCCAAAATTATTGCAAGAAAAATAATACCCATAAAAAGGATTTTGATGACAGAGAATACCTTTTCTTTGAAGGCTTTGTCCTTGAGGAGGAAAGTACCTCTACTGGTTCTTCATGTGCCTTCCATGAAAATTTTCATCACTGAGTTGCACTCTTTATTTCAACTGCCTAACTCTCTTCTACTGCTTTTCTTCCTATTGCGTCTTATCCTCTTGATGCTGCATTTTCTTCTTTTTATGCTCCAGTTGTCCAAAAAAATTATTTACTTTTTTGTTTTTGTAACCTTGAACTATCTTTACATATGAAGTTGACCCTTCAACCTTTTCCTTAATGGAGTATGTTTCTTCTTTGAAACCAAAACCAACCTTGATGAGCGCAGATTTTTGCTTAACAAGCATCACATCCAAGGCCTTTGTGCTCCCGTCAAGCTTCTGGTACTGAGACAACTATTTATTTGAATTTTCTAGGCCATGTCTCAATGAGACTACTTCATTTTGTAGTCTCTCATAGTAAGCTTCCTTCTCACTCATCTGATAGGTTAACATCCCATTCAAACTGCTAATGTCTTCTTGTTGAGAACTTAGATCAAATAATGTTTTTCTCAATATTTCATTCTCAATCTCATAAATTTCAAGTTGCTCTTCTTGCTTAAGATTTTCCTTTGATAGTTACTTCATCTCCTTTGGAGCAGAGATCAACTTCTTTCTAAAAAATATCCTTTCATCTAGATTCTTTTCTTCACTATCAGAGGTGCTAGCTGAGTCACCATGTAGATCTAGGATCATCTCTATGTCCATGGAGTATTTCACAGGTCTAAGGGTTATCACTTCTTCATCATTACCTGGGGTATTCTCATTTTATCCCATGGATGATCACACCAGGAATCTCTCTTCTTCCTCTGAGGATCCCTCATTTTCTATTTCTGCTAAAGTGGTTCTATCTTCATTACAACTACTAGATGTATAGCTATATCTATCTTCAAGTGATTCACGTGAACATCTAGATAATTAATGACCTATCTCTTTGCATGTATCACACAAAAATAGATTACCTTTTGAGCAACACGATCTCCCTTATGAGGCTTCTTCATCATCAACATGAGTGTGATAAGTAGAAAATTCTTCCATTTTCTGATTCATTACAAGAGAAACAGGGCTCCTCAGTCTCTTTCTAAGCCACAATCATGTCTTCTCCAAATAGACATTGTAATCCGTCCAACATTTCCCTTTCTGTCACACAATTCATTACTTTACCAACATCTGACTTAGAAAAAAATTTCATGATAACCTCCTTGGGTTTCTCATTCTTCTCACTCTCTTCTCCATTCAATACAGAGTGCCATATATCAACATCCAAGGCCATTAAATGCACTTACATTCTAACTTTCCAAAATACATACTTTGATCCATTTAAGAATGTAACTCCTTCATATGTAAGCCAATATTGATTAACCATTTTTTCCCTTTGATCTACCTTCTAGTGATTAATCTATTTATGAAGGAACTTAGCTTTGATACCAATTGATGGAAACAATGTTAATATCGAGAAGGAGGTTAATCAGTATTAAGACTAATTTTGAAACTGATTATGGCAATTTACTTTACTTATTCAAAATTGGAATCCATCCACGTAATCAACAACAACAAATAATATGGCAGCAATATGAAATCAACATACAAGCATACACCATGAGCATCATACACATGAGACACATGGTTTTATGTGGAAACCCTTTTGGGAAAAACCCACCAAATCTTGTTGTTGTTATTAATGTAAAATATGAACACCTACTCTATTACAACAATCTATTTTTTGAGCCACCACTCACGGGAAGCACCAACTCCCTTTGATTGTTTCCTAGAACCTATTAGTAGGAAGCACCAACTCCCTATTTTTGTAGTCACATGTCCAAATTACTAGAAGAAACATGTGAAGCACCAACTTCATGGATTTTTTGCAAGCACCAACTTGTAGCTCCTTGGATTTATGCAAGAACCAAATTGTAGGAGGTACCAACCTCTAGGTCTTCTCAAGAACCCACTAGAGATGGAAGCACCAAATTCTTGTGTGTAGGATCCAGGCCACACTCAACAAGGAAATAAATGTTATATATAATTGGCAACCACTCTACCTGATATCAACTCTGTTCCCTTCATAGTACTTCTCACTATTCTCACTCTGCAGCAACCCACTGATATTCTCAATAACAATCTCTCATCATGATCCGGATTTATGCAGAAACGCAACATAATAAACATAGCGGAAATAACACTTCATTTCATTAATATCAAAGAACTGAAATTTGCTTACAGACAGAATGGAAATAAAAATAGCTAGGGCGCTGGTAGCTATATCTGAGAAGAGATGTGGCAGCTACAGGTCTCTGAACTGAGTTACAATGAGGCTCGAGGGCCTATTTATTATTGAGAAAACAATGGAGAACCCTAAACATCCAAAAAACTAACCCTAGGAGATGAAGCGCCAAAACTATGGGCCCCGTTTGGGTAAATTGGTGTTTCAACTTCCCAGGGACGTAACTTTGGCATACTATCTCTGTTTGATGCACATGATACATCATTAGAAAGCTTTATCTGAGGAATACAAATTTTGCCACGAATATCATTCCAAAATAAAATGACTTTCGTTGGAGGCACGATGCCCAAAAAACATCGTTTAGGGCCTCAAAACGGCTCTAGAAGTTCATGACCCGAAAAACTGCTAAAAATAGTAAGTTATGCCGAAACTGAAAAACTGAAAGAGACAATGGTGGGGGCCCAAGTGGAATAGGTGGGTGGCCACCAATATCCACCTAAATCACATCATAATAAACACAACACTCGATTACTTCTATTCATATTCACTCTTGACCTTTAGCAGTAGAACAATATTACTTTGCCTTACGCTTAATCATTGCACTCACTACACAAAGCTCTCCACACAACTCATTCAACCACATTGAATTTTCCCCCACACTTTTCTCATCTGAGCTCCTGGTTTTTGTTCCTCTGATGCACTTTTCTCGATGCTGCCTCTATTGCATGTTTCCACACTTCTCGAGTGTACCTCAACATGGATCTTCCATTCTGCTGTTGCATATGACTTGGTCTATGCCACCGTATTAAACATGAGCATGGGCACCTGACTGTTTCTTCATATTGAGAATTAATTCTTACTCCGCCTACACACTTCAACTAGGCACAATCCTCTTTATGAACAAATCTCCTATCAATGAGGCTCTCCATGCTTATTCATGGTTTCACACAACTAGCTACTGTACTTTGGAATGGATTCTTTGATATTCATTTACTTCACTAAGGTGTGCATTAGAGCACAAAGCTCTCTTGTCTCACCTCAAGGCAGAACCAACATTATTTTCTATAAATCATGGTCCTTTCTGCCTTGACCCAACGATCTTTGACAATCACTAATTATCCTAATACCAACTCCTCTGCACAATCATGGTCCTTGATACCTTGACCCAACAATATTTGACAGTCGTTATCAATCCCGAGATCAACTCCTCTGCGCAATCCTGGTCCTTGCTCCCGACTCATCCATCTGCCATATGCTTTTGTAATGTTATATCAGAGCCACAACATATCGTACCTCATACAAGAGGAAAATTACAATATCACTCAGTTCTGATACCCTTAGCCCACTTTTTTGCTTTGCCTCTCCTGTTCTTCCACCATGGGACCATGAGTTGTGACCAACAACTTCATATACCACTGTATTGTTATATTAGACCCCCTGCATATCGTAACTTACATTGAAATTTCCTTACCAAATCACAAAATCCTAATTGGAATTTAGCCCCTTATCCTTAGTCCTCATCACTATTCACACCATAGGACCCATACCTGTGACTGCCAGTATAGCACTTAGGTGATGTTGTACATATTTACCTCTGCCCGTGAATTTTTCCCTGCTGCCTCATTCAAATCCATTTTGAACCTCTGCCGTGGCCTAAAATCTCATGACCCTGCTTGATATTACTATCTCCGCCCGAAAATCTGCTTTACAATGGTTTAAAACCCAAATTTAAATATATCGGGCCGAGCCCCTAAGAGTTTGACTCCCTCCCGCTTTGGCTTCCATATGACCCGAGTCTGAAAACCATAAGTCAAAACGAAAAGGGGCCTATTGTTTTAACGATCAGGTGCAATGGCGGCCGTTCGATCGAAGTCCAAATCAACGGAGCGGTGAATGTTTCATATGGAGGGCCCCGCGCGCAGAAAACCAGTGGTAAACCCCCGCACTGCTTACCCCAGACTGGCGGTATTATCCATCAGGCCAGCGATTCCATTAGAAGGGTGCCGCGTGTCTTTGGTACGGCCCCAAAACCGCTTTCCCAGCGCGTTAATGTCAGTACAATCGCCGGGCAGCGGAATTCACGTGAACTGTTAGATCTAGGAGCCTTTTATCCAAGGGTGGTCACTCTTTGAAGTTGCATATACTTTAATCTAAGTTCATCGTGCTCATGGCCCACTGTTTCATTGCCCTTCGATGCAAGTTTAGCCATTGATCTTGTTTTGAGATCGAACGGTCCTGAGTCAATCGCAGTCCTGCCCTCAATCGCAATCGGAACTTATGAAATGTGCCACCCCGGTATTCCTGCTCTGCTTTGCGATTGCGATTTTCGAATTGGGTCCCACCTCCTGCGGTCGTGTCATCATAATTTCCAAGTGTGCGCCGTGTTCCTCCTCCACCATTCATATGTTCCGGTTATGTGTCATATTTCAATGTTTATGTTATGAACCTTTGCCCCGTTCATTCATTGTCGCTCCATTGTATTCTGCATTGTCACCCTCCATTTCTCCATTATTTTTATGCATTTCCTGTCACCCTGCATCATCTCAACATTTCGCCTAGTCCGTATCACCGCTTCCATGGCCGCTGTCGTATCCACCACCCCTGTATACGGTTTTCTTTAACATGTTGGTGGGTTGTGTAGGTTGCAGCGACGAAAGATCATAATTAATCGCCGCCTCCATTGCAAAGATCAAGAGCATACCAAAGGACACATTCTGCCGGTGAAATTCAAAGAAGATGCCGAGGGTAGGTGCATGAAATGACCATTATTAAAGAAGAACACATATATGGATTCATAGAACCCTCCAGAGAAATTCGCCCTGCATTAAAGATCCAGGATCCAAATCCAAAATTGAGGGCCGAGAGTACAGTACAGAATTGCAGATTATCTCAGGTCTCTTACGGCAGCAGATTTTCCCTCAGCAGAAGGCAACACGCTGTATATATTTTATTATTTGTGTCTTGTATATAAGGAGATTTTTATCTCCCAGCATTTATTTTTATAGATAGTCTGTAAAGTACAGTCATTTATAGTTAGTCATTCATGATGTAGGCGCGAATGTTTTCTACCATTCTTATTCAATTTAGATCAATAAATGTAGGATACCTACCTCCTCCTCTAGAATTTTTGATCTGTTCTATAAATACTCAGAAATAAGACATTGTAAGGGTTCCAAATTTCTATCAGCAAACTGTGCAGCGAGAAGACTTCTGTATACATTTTTGTAATATTTATGTATGAAGCTTCAGAGCCCGTAGGGTCTCAGTGAGGAGGGGTTATAACTGTAATGAGGATTCTGGTCTTTGGTATATCACAGTATGTAATTTCTCTCATGTGTGAATACAATATCTCTTTCATGCTCATTATCTTCTTGTATCATGTTCTAGAATGCGAGTGGCTCACTAGTTTTCATTAAGGATTCATCCTCGTTGATGCCCTTTCTGGAATTAGTCAAGCGCTTTAAATAGGCCTAGTCATGGTATACTGTTCCATGTTCACTCTTTCCATATTTTCTGCTATATTAGTTGCTTGAGGAGGGTGCTTTTAAAACGCCATTGTCATATAAGGATTCGTAAATTGGTGCGCCCTTATATGGTTTTGTTGTGTATCTGGGTATCAGTCTCATGCCAGCTAATATCTTCTTATGTTTCCTCACAGCACTCACTTCCTGATATCTGATTTCTGTGATATATTATTTGAATCGGCCCTCTTTACAATAAGCGGTCTCTTAACTGTCTGATGCTTTCATGCTGAAGTTTTACATGATATTCCTACATTATTCTTATCTTTGTGTCAGCTTCTGAGAGAGATTGGTCCCATTCAAAACTAATTTCCTTGTTCAAACAAGAGATAGTAAGTGAGCTCTTGGACTGACAACCCAAATTATAAAGGGCTCCTTGCTATATTAAGATGTCCTAGGAACTGTTCTATGGAAACTCTAGGCTGTCTCTAGGAGGGTGAAAAAATCATCCACAACATCTTTCTGGCGCCGTTGCCGGGGATCGAATTCAAGAATATCAGTTTCCCTGGGTTTTCGACAAATTGTTTTCACTCTCTAATCAGGTGAGCACAAAGAGTTGAAGAGTTGCGTATCTCTCACCTTGGCGACTCCACTGGTATTTATTTGATAAGTCTTATTGGTAGTCCTGGCTCCTCGTAGGCCACATTTAAGGTCAGATACAGCTCAACTGAAAACACCTTACGTGTCTGACCCAGAGAAAATAATTCATTAAAAGGTTTCGAAAGAGAGGAAGTTGGTTCGCGCTGAAAACCCTGAATATTCTGTTGAAGATTATCCACCCTCTTCTTCTCAAGAAGTTAGAACAGAAAATCCTGAGTTTCACTCAGAAACTCCACGTAGAGGAAGTGCCTGGATTGAAGAAGACTCTCATCCTGCTTCCGAGGCTGAAGAAATTAAAGAGGTCACAGAAGTAGCTGCTGTTAACCGTGAGTTATTCCCATCTACACCTTAGGCTTCTGTGCAATATATTCCCATTGTTATTCATACTCCACTTCCTCCTACTCCTCTCCCTTCATCTGTGTCTCAAATTGTTGTACAACCCCCTCCTCCTCCAGTGGCTAATGTTCCTGCTTTTCTATTAAACAAATATGCTCCTCTGGCCTTGCCCCAAGTGCTAAATGATATGCCACAAGATTATTTGAAGATTCTGCCGAGATTTAATGGTGAGAATGAGGTCGATTCTTAGAAGCACCTCGAGACCTTCTGCTCTTTTGCGGAGAACTTAAATGTTGAACATTTAGATGTGGTATTGAGATTGTTTGTGCAATCTTTGGATGGTGAAGCCAGAAAATGGTTCAAGACATTGGGAAACCGTTCAGTAACCACCTGGGATGACCTGGAGAATAATTTTCTCAAGAAATGGGGAGAAAAGAAAGATTATGGTCAGTGTCTTATTGAATTCAATACTCTGAAGAAGAGACCAAATGAGGGGGTGAAAGAATTTATTAAAAGGTTTAATAAATTGTATTTGAGCCTTCCTGCTGATATGAAGCCTCATCAAACTGCTGCTACAGTTGTTTTTGTAGCAGCCTTTGACTCAAAATTTGGTTTCTGTCTGCGGGAAAGAATGCCTGTCACTTTGGATGATGCTCAGACAGACGCTCTAGAATTAGAAGCAAATTTTGCAGCCACTGGAAAATCAAAAGGAAAAGTCGAGCAGGATGCCAAAAGAAGAGGTGAAGAGGAGGTATCTACTTCCAACCAGGATAAAGATTCGGACCAAATGGAAGAAATGAGCAAAATGATCAAAAAGCTAGTCAAGCTTGAACTAGAGGCCAAAAGTGCAGCCCCCAAGAATTTCCAGAATGCTCCAAACAAGGGTTATAATCCTCAGTATAGAAGACCTCCATTGCAGATATTGCCGAGAGAAGCAAAGGAACAACAAGACCATATATCTCATCCTTTGTACCTGGAAGGACCGGCAGATGACTCCACTGGAGATGTAGCTTATGAATTAGAAGACTCAAATCTGGCTTTTTCAAATAATGATGATATGGAATGCTCATTGCAAGAATAAGAAGAAGAAGCAGAAATTGACCATTATTGTAAACAATTTAATGATTTCATGCAAGCACATTTCAATAGAAGATACGATCTGAAATCTTCAAGGAAGCGGACCAGAAATCAAGACCGAAATGAAGAATCCAAAGAAGTCTCAATGGAAAATTCCCCTTCTGCTTTTAATTTGCAAAAAGAACTTGAGAAGATCAAAATTCCAGTCCCCTTAACTGAACTGTTGAAAAAACCAGCATATCAATCTCAGGTCACCTCTTTCATGCTTCCTCCAGAGGCACCACTCACCCCACATAATATCAAGCACTGCTAGGTGTTTGAAGATGAAGAACAGATGACGGGATTCCTAGAAATAGAGAGTGAATTCTCCAGCATAGAGATCGATGTTGATGAAAGAAATTCGACACCATTTGATAGTCAAAGAAAGGAAAAAGGAAATTTGGTGGAAGATTTTAACTCATGGAATGAAGAAATCAGGTTGCTGGAGATTATGTTGAAAAAATATGATTCAATACAGGAAGGAGGGGAGGAGAGCCAAGAAGAGATTCTTGAGAAAGATGAAAACAACGAGCTTTCTCTTGAAAAAGAGGAAATAATGGAGCAAGCCCCTGCAAAAGAATTCATAAATTTTTTCATAGAGCTCAGCACAGCAGAGAAGAATATACCAGAGCTCCAAAAGGACTCAGCTCCAGTATGCAATAAGTCCTCCAGTTTAGAGAACGAAGGAGATTCTCTCTCTCAAAAGAGTCTTCTTCTTGATCCAGTGAAAGGAGATAAAATCCTGGTTGAAGCCTGCTTGCCAAACACTTTTGACCAGGTATCATTTTATGATCCTTATGTGCATCTATTGCAAACATTTGAAGAAGAATCAAGGGTCCTTTCTAGCAGCATGACTCCAGCAGGGAGAAAATTTCTTAGAACTGCTATTGTGAAACAAAAAGTAGAGACCCCACTCCCTTTCAAAATACAAGACGGAGGCGATCAGGTTTACAAGAGTCATATTGGAGACAACAGTGGGCAAGGTAAATTCCCGACAAAAGAAAAGCCGGACATGGAAATTGACAGCATTAGAAGACTGATGATGAAGGAGTCTCAGAAACAGAAGATAGCAACAAGAAAGCAGAGAAAATTTGGTAATGAAAGAACAAGAATAGAATGTAAAGGCATAGCTGGAGGCAAATTGCAGAACAAAATATGGAAACATAGAGGGTTACAGTTGAAGAATAATGTAACTAATGGATACCAACAAAGCAAAGTATGGGACCCAGGAGGCGAAGACAGCCTGGTGTATTATATTGTACATTAGTTTTCTTTTTGTTTCATCATTCTTTTAATAATGTGTGGATGCCGATTAATTATGAAGTGAAAGCTAGAGGTGCTGAAGGGCAGAATCCATTTAGAGCATGATAAATAGGAGGTCTGCAGGTTCTCGACATGTCCACGGAGGAACATGTCGTCCCCAGATGGAGCCGATGTTGTACATATTTACCTCTGCCCGTGAATTTTGCCCTGCTGCCTCATTCAAATCCATTTTGAACCTTTGCCGTGGCCTAAAATCTCATGACCCTGCTTGATATTACTATCTCTGCCCGAAAATCTGCTTTACAATGGTTAAAAACCCAAATTTAAATATATCGGGCCGAGCCCCTAAGAGTTTGACTCCCTCCTGCTTTGGCTTCCATATGACCCGAGTCTGAAAACCATAAGTCAAAACGAAAAGGGGCCTATTGTTTTAACGATCGGGCGCAATGGCGGCCGTCCGATCGAAGTTCAAATCAACGGAGCGGTGAACGTTTCATATGGAGGGCCCCGCGCGCAAAAAACCAGTGGTAAACCCCCGTACCGCTTACCCCAGACTGGCGGTACTATCCATCAGGCCAGCGATTCCATTAGAAGGGTGCCGCGTGTCTTTGGTACGGCCCCAAAATCGCTTTCCCCGCGCGTTAATGTCAGTACAATCGCCGGGCAGCGGAATTCACGTGAACCGTTAGATCTAGGAGCCTTTTATCCAAGGGTGGTCGCTCTTTGAAGTTGCATATACTTTAATCTAAGTTCATCGTGCTCATGGCCCACCGTTTCATTGCCCTCCGATGCAAGTTTAGTCGTTGATCTTGTTTTGAGATCGAACGGTCCTGAGTTAATCGCAGTCCTGCCCTCAGTCACAATCGGAACTTCCGAAATGTGCCACCCCGGTCTTCCCGCTCTGCTTTGCGATTGCGATTTCCGAATTGGGTCCCACCTCCTGCGGTCGTGTCATCATAATTTCCAAGTGTGCGTCGTGTTCCTCCTCCAACATTCATATGTTCCGGTTATGTGTCATATTTCAATGTTTATGTTATGAACCTTTGCCCCGTTCATTCATTGTCACTCCATTGTATTTTGCATTGTCACCCTCCATTTCTCCATTATTTTTATGCATTTCCTGTCACCCTTCATCGTCTCAACATTTCGCCTAGTCCGTATCACCGCTTCCATGGCCGCTGTCGTATCCACCACCCCTGTATACGGTTTTCTTTAACATTTTGGTGGGTTGTGCAGGTTGCAGCGACGAAAGATCATAATTAATCGCCGCCTCCATTGCAAAGATCAAGAGCATACCAAAGGACACATTCTGCCGGTGAAATTCAAAGAAGATGCCGAGGGTAGGTGCGTGAAATGACCATTATTAAAGAAGAACACAGATATGGATTCACAGAACCCTCTAGAGAAATTCGCCCTGCATTAAAGATCCAGGATCCAAATCCAAAATTGAGGGCCGAGAGTACAGTACAGAATTGCAGATTATCTCAGGTCTCTTACGGCAGCAGATTTTCCCTCAGCAGAAGGCAACACGCTATATATATTTTATTATTTGTGTCTTGTATATAAGGAGATTTTTATCTCCGGCATTTATTTCTTATATCTACTCTAATGTCTAACGGTCATTTTATAGTTAGTCATTCATGATGTAGCGCGAATTTTTAGCCATTCTTATTCAATTTAGATCAATAAATGTAGGATACCTACCTCCTCCTCTAGAATCCTCTATGTTCCCTATAAAAGCTAAAAAAGAAGACATTGTAAAGGTTCCAGATTTCTATCAGCAAGTTGTGCAGCGAAAAGGCTTTTGCATACATTCTGTAATATTTCTGTATGAAGGTTTAGAGCCTGTAGGGTCTCAGTGAGGAGGAGTTATAACGGTAGTGAGGATTCTGGTCTTTGGTATCTCACAGTATGTAATTTCTCTCATGTGTTAATACAATATCTCTTTCATGCTCATTATCTTCTTGTATCATGTTCTAGAATGTGAGTGCCTCACTAGTTTGCAGTGAGGATTCATCCTCGTTGATGCCCGTTCTGGAATTAGTCAAGTGCTTTAAATAGGCCTAGTCATGGTATACTGTTCCATGTTCACTCTTTCCATATTTTCTGCTATATTAGTTGCTTGAGGAGGGTGCTTTTAAAACGCCATTGTCATATAAGGATTCGTAAATTGGTGCACCCTTATATGGTTATGTTGTGTATCTGGGTATCAGTCTCAGGCCGGCTAATATCTTCTTATGTTTCCTCACTGCACTCGTTTCCTGATATCTGATTTCTGTGATATATTAGTTGAATCGGCCCTCTTTGCAGTAAGCGGTCTCTTAACTGTCTGATGCTTTCATGCTGAAGTTTTACATGATGTTCCTACATTATTGTTATCTTTGTTTCAGCTTCTGAGAGAGATTGGTCCCATTCAAATCTAGTTTCCTTGTTTCAAACAAGAGATAGTAATTGAGTTCTTGGACTGACAACCCAAACTATAAAGGACTCCTTGCTATATTAAGATGTCCTAGGCACTGGTCTATGGCAACTCTAGGCTGTCTCTAGGAGGGTGACAAAATCATCCACAACAGGTGTTAAGCCTTCAGGTTCCTTCTTGGGGCCTATCAGCCTGTGTTATAGATCTTTCCATTGGTTATTTTGGGTCTCCACCTGATCATGTGCCAGTTAATATCGAAGTCCCCTTTATCGTAACTTTTTCGAATTCCATTTTCACAAGAGTTATGAGGTCCTCAACCTGCGATATACTAACCTCCGATATGACATCATCTTCTTGTAACTTCTCCACATGGCCCCTTCTGAGTGGTGAGATGTGTCACTCTAAGTTTCCCCATTGGGCCATAGAAAATGCCAAAACATGCTGTCATGTGTGCACCTTACTGCCATGTCATGCTGACTTTAGTTGCTAGTGCAGCTTCTCAGATCCAATCACATTGTCATGTGTCCTACCATAGGAGAGAGGAGTCCTAAAACGCCTTGGTTTTGAATTTTTTTATTATTATTTCTACACCTTCAAAAGCCTCGAAACTTTCAAAGAGTTGCAATCTGTAAGGAGTTACGAGGTTCCGATATTTTGATATGCTCCGACCTCTGATATTTTAATGGCTTCCACCTTCCGATATCCTGATATGACATGCTCCAATGTCATGATATTATTCGATATCCGATATTTTGATATGACCCGCATTGAGGTACCGATATTATTTGACCTCCGATATAGCCTTCTCCGATGCTCCGATATCTGGTCCGGATGTGCTCAAATCTCTGATATTTTGGCCTTCTTAGTATTTCAATACCATGAATTCGACAGACCATACCTTTTGATGCAAGAGGCCATTTTCAGACTTCTACACACCGTTGGAAAGCTCTTTCAGAGCTCTTCCTAATGGAGAAGGTCTAATGTAGGGTTTTATTCCATCTGCTACCTATAAAATGGTTGAAAAATATTTGCCACTCTTTTCTCATTAAGACTTATTCTTGTGCCTAGAATCCTGATCTCTCAACCACCGTAGTCATAATTTTATGAGTTTTCAATAAGTCTGCTACTCTGGTGATTCTTTACTAGACACCTGCAGCTTTCATTTAATTCCTCCTGGACACTTAAAAGCATTGTTTATGGATTTTCAATAAGCCTTCTACTATGATGATGTTCTACCAGAAGCTTGGAACTATTAGTGATCACCATTTTCCTCTGGTTGACATAAAATGAAAATACACTAATATTTTATGGCTTTCCAATAAGCCTGCTACTATGGTGATTCTCTAAGAGAAGCCTGCAACTATCATTGATCACCATTGTCCTCTAATTGAAATCAAATGCCAATACACTCACTAACCAACTGTCCAACAGTCATTTTATTTTCAAATGTTGTTGGAGCAACATGCTTTAATGGTATGAGGTTACTGATTCTGGGTCCTTCTTATGAAAGGGTTTTCCTGTAGGTTCCTCTGTCGAAATGTAATAGGGTTTTTTTTTTTTTTTCTTTTTTTTTTTCTTTTTCGGAGTTTACGAAGGCGAGTCGAGCTGCTGAGCCTTAATGGATTCTTGGCTCTTTTACTTGTCATTCTTCCCCCTGTAATACAACTTGTCTAGGGCCATCAATATTCTTTCAATAATTATTCGATTATAGAATATATATACACCAATATATTTTGACTGAGAATAACACGACAACGTCTGTCTATTCCATTCGATAGAATTTCTTGAACCATTTTATTTTTTGTTGTATGAACATAGATTTACTATAATGGTATTTTATACAAGGGTTTACCCAATCTTGCTCGTGTTTTCATTGTGGATATGCTCTATTTTATTTTATTTTTTTCTTTTTCTGCAACTGGCCTGATGGTTTGCAAATATTATTATTGGTTTACTGTTATTCTTAATTAAACATTCCAGATTCTCAACTCATGTTCTGGTCTTAACTTTCTCTCGTCTTCCAAGAATTTTTTATAAGTACTTACGGTTTTCCAAAATATTTCCCAGTTGCTGGTACTAATGGCTTCCTAAGGGAACTAACTGGTATTCCCAGTTATTCTAAAATACTGTTAATATTTGTCGTTACCATACGTTCAATATCATAAACTCATTTCGGTGGTAATAGGGTAGAGAAAGAATTTATGTTACTATTGATATCCAATGTCACTAGGAAGGTTAAAAAAATAACTTTGAAAACTTATTATATCTTTTTGGACTTAGAGGATGGCCTATTCGGGCCTATCTCGAGTCCTCTGAAATTTAATATTGCACCCAAAATGGTCCTGGATTCCAAATTCCATCTGGGTGGATGTGGACTAAACTCGTCCAAATTAACTATTATACCCTTGCGATGAATGACTCGATTTTCCATTTAACTATTATGATTCCACAACATAGTTCCATATACATTTTATTCAATTACATGTTCCATTAATTCTCTGTTTCCTTTTAAGACATATACCCTGCTTTATTTTAATCAAAATGGTAACTACACAAGCACCCTTATTTACAAAGCAAACATTTCCAAAAATAAATTATCAAGAAATCATTCCTTTAATTAGTATCAAGCTAAGATACTTATATGTTCCAGATTGATTAGGTTTCCATAGGAAATCACTAGGGAAGGGAGACTGATCCTACCAACCAATGAGCAAGGTAACACCTCCTATGCTCCCCCTGACCTGCTTCAATTTCTAGTCTATTTTTCTTCTGGAGAAATACCAACTAGGTCTATCTAGGGCTTGTTTGCCTAGGATTCACAAAGAATCACCAGTCTGTTCAGGAAATTCCACTAGTCTTCCATTAACTCAAGAATATCCTGCAAGGAAGCGTCTTGCCTACTCTCCACAATGTCTTGTATGAGAGTATTTCTACTCCTCTTGATTGCCTCATGTGGTTTTTCCTCTCCTCACCCTATTAGCTTTGGTTTCCCAAACTAAGATATTTATCTCTTGGGGAGGAGTAAATTTCCAGTAACTCCTTGTTGAGTGAAATTATCATCTAGTATTATTACCTTCCCATAATTTTCCATGGCTAACCTTAATAATATTTTTTAATGCTATTAGCATCAATAAAATAAAATAAAATAAAATTAATAACCAAGTTCACTTTATGCCTTTTCCTCAGTTCCACTATTTAACAAATTGTTTTCTAGCCAAAGTAATTAAATAATAAAAAATTCCACTTAGGGGTGTTACATCTCCCCCCCAGGTGAAACGACATCATTGGTGTTTTTTCCAGCCCTTGTTAAAACAAACAAAGGCATTCTTTTTGTATATGAGCTTCATCTACCCAAGTTGCCTCATCTCGGTTAAAGTGTCTCCATTGTACTTTAACCTAGCTAATTAAAATTCACTTCCATAACGTGATTTATCTCCAATTGAATAGAAACATAGATTCGGCTAGGAATTCTTTGTCTGGTTCGAAATAGAATCATAATGAAAACAACAATGTTTAGTGGTGTATTACATAATTCAGATGATAACTGGAATCATGAATTATAATACATAAAGGAGAATAAAAAATAATGATATGCATATATTTAATTTTTCCTTTTTCCAGTTGGTATTGATACCATAATTTATTGCCAACCGATAATGTGTATAGGGTCATAAATGTACTTCCTTAATAAATACACATGAAATACATTGTGAAATCTTATGTGACTGGGTAATTCTAGTTGATAGGTCATCGATCCAATTCAGGCCGAAATTTGGAGAGGCCCTTGAAATCGGGAAGCCAATTCTGCACAACTTCCCCATCTTAAGGTGCTTTTCTTAGGTTTGACACTTACATACACATGATCTCCAACTTGGAATTCCCTGTATCTTATTTTTTTGTCGACATAATTCTTTTGTCGATTCTTTTGGGAGATTCCTGTTGAGTTCTTTCTCGGTGTTTCTTGTATGGTATCAAAATTGTCATTATTTATCCATCAAATATTATCTAAAAGGCATATAAATAATCATTTTACAATTTATTACAAATACCATCAATTGTTGTTTATGTGTCCAATAAGGGTCATGAGCATGCATTACAACCTAGCAAGGGTTTGTATCTTGCACTACACGAGGGTTAGCAACATCACTGTCAATAGAAATAAATCCTTTTCACTTATCCAATGACTATATTATTTCACAAAAGTCCCACCATCTGGTTTTATTGTACATTCTGAATCATGGAAGTTACCACATCCATTTGCACTATTTACATAATGTTAATATTATTTCAAAAACCATTGACTGTTCTTGCCTCTTATGATAGATGTACTGTCGTACTTAGTAGCACGATTATGTTTTCATTTTAATTTCAAATGTTACATATTCATTCGCCATGCATGCGTCTAACGTAACTTCCTTTTTCCTATCTTTTTTTAAGGCAACTGCATTTCCATATGAGTACACTTAGATAGGCCCATCTCAAGCTACTTTATATTTTCTTTTATTGCAAAAATCAGGAGTCCACTTAGCAACATTCTCTTAATTTTGGCCCTTGTCACCCTGCTTTACAGGCCATTGATGAAAGTTATACGCAATTTATCTTCTGTGCACAATTATGTAATTTTCTCTTTTTCACTCACAAGCCTGTGGTCTATATCACACTTTCTATGTTATTATAGGATAATTCCTTCCTATATACGACTCAGAGCATGTTATTCACTCTTCCAAAAATAGGATACTTCAATAGTTTTGACATGTAAGGTCCTCTGAGTGTTAATCCAAACTATCTTATCTCAACATATGAATATACCATGTATTCATTATACCTCCCACTCAACAATCCCGTTCCATTTTTCTTAAAATTTTTATCCTTCAATTAGCCCATGAAGGCTTAAAAGCACATAGTAATACTAAAATAAACTACCCTAACACTTTATACGCACACTGTAGAATAAGACAAACATTTTTAAAATAAATAAAGGATAGAAAAATTTTACGCTGCCGCCTTAAAACAATATTTCTCTCATACACCTTCCCCATGAGTTTTCTTTCAGTCCTCTTCCTAGGGTTTACAACATTTTCTAGTATGTAAATTATTAATTAGGGTGTCTAGAGGTTACATGGGGTCATTTCCTCTTTGAAAATTATGTGCTTGTCAGTGACTTTCATACATATTGTTCATTTGGTGGTCTTAACACAATGATTTTGTAGACATTTTGTGGGCCAACAATAGTTGGATCCTCCTCCTTTAGTGCCTTCCCAATTGATGGAGGCAGTGAATGAAGGATTGGTGGATTCAATTAAATTTTATGCTTTGGATACACCAGGTGTGGAGGGGTGTGCCTCCCCGTCTTCTCCCGAGCCCTTTCCTTGCTCGAATGAGGTAGTCTGTGCTATGCCCAATGACTCCAAAAAGCATAAGGTAGTCAGATATCACACTGAATCTGCAAGTACTAAATATTATTTGGATGAGGATGAGGAAGATGATGGTTTTGTATCATCAAAGGAAGTTCCAGGACCAATTTTCCCCCCAAGCTATGTAGACGAGAAGTCATAAAGCACACGGGTTAAGGAGCTTAAAAGAAAGGCTAGAAAGTCAGGAAGGAAATAAAATAAAGAAATAAGGCAGGAAAAATGGAAAAATACAAAGAGTTGGGGTTCCAACATACTATCACAAAAAAAATAGTCGGGTTTGGGAATAAAAAAAACAAAACAAGATGTAATTTATGATAATAATAATTTATGATAATAGGGGGTGACACAAAACAAGATGTAATTTATGATAATAATCTCCTATAATTGTAGGGGTATGGGGACTACAAAAAGAATAACATAAATTAAATCTATAATCCATAGAGAAAGAGCTATTATCATGCTATTACAGGAGACCAAAATGAGGGAGACAAAGATCATTGATGTTCAGAACAAAACATGGAATCAAAGAAACTTAGTTGCATAAATCTCTAGAGGCACCTATGGGGGAATATATACACTATGGCATCCATCAAAGTTGAAATTGGCATGCTCTCTAAAAAAAGATCACTGGATAGAAACTACTTTCAATATAATAGAATAAACCAATGTTTTACGATTGTAAATGTATATATGCCTGTCCACTATCAGGAGAAAAAAGAGCATTGGAAATCTTTGACAAACCTAAAACACATGAAATTTGGCACAAACTACATATTCAAGGAGATTTCAACACCACAATGGGAAGACATGAGAAAATAGGGGGGTCCATAGTAAGAGATGCCCTCCAAGAAAATATGGAGGAATTCATCCTTGATCTCAGTCTATTTGATGTAAATCCTTAGAAATATCTCTATACATGGAATAATAAAAGGATAGGACCGGGGCATACAACAGATTGCCTAGAACGATTTCTGGAATCAGATAGATCACTGGCCCCATAACTCTGTTGTTGTGAAACCAGCTCCAAAAATAGAAGAAAAGAGAGATCAACGCCTTAGAAATCAACCACTTCGAGGGGGCAACGTCCAGTACATTACATAAATGAACAATTCTTGGATGATAAAAATGAGAAAACATCCTTCTATATATAGGATTCCATGGGGTCACAATGTAATCCTAGCCGACCTAACAATAATAATGTAAGGGCAAAATAATAACAATATTGGGGTTACAGGGGTACAACAATAACAATAAAGGGGGTCTACACTAACATAATAAGGGACTATACTAGTAATATAGGGACTTAACATTCCCCTCTCCTTCAAACAAGTGTTGTCCTCAACCCTTGAGTAGCTCTGGGTGCTTCTGTAAAAAATTCTCATCCTCCCATGTAGAATCTTCAGTGGGTAAGTTCTTCCACTTAATGAGATACTCTTCAATTGATCAATTCTGTAGCTGTTGATTTCTTGTTTCCATGACCGCTTTAGGTACCAATATGATTTTTCCTTCCTCATCAAGTTTTGCAATATTGTTTGAACTAGAATATTTTCACCTATAACCTTCTTTAAGCATGAAACATGGAAAATTGGATGCACTCGCGAAGAAGCGGGAAGCTCAATTTGTATGCCATAGTACCAATATTTTGCAACACCTTGTAAGGACCATAGTACTTTGGTGATAATTTATTATCCCTTCTTATCTTGCTTGAGGGACATTTATTTGTATGGTTGTAGCCGTAAAAATACCTTGTCTCCTGCATCAAAACTTCTCTCGCTGCGATATTGATTTGTCTGTTGTTTCATTCGATTTTGTGCCAAATTTAGGTTATCCTTTATGTTTTCGATAACTTTTTGTTGATGCTCGATGTGATCTTCCATTTCTTAAACCTTAGAATTTTCTCTTAAAGATGATGTGATGGACGGTGGATGATATCCATAAAGTTCCATAAATGGGGTCATTTTTGCTACGGTATGGAAGGAAGTGTTATACCACCATTCAGCTAGAGGTAACCACTTGACCCATTGTGTTTTTTTATTAGATACAAAATAAAAAAGATATCCTTCCAAAAAAAATTTCACTATCTTAGTTTGACCATTGGATTGAGGATGATAAGATGATCTATGAGCTAGTTGAGTAGCCAAACAAGAAAATAATTTCGTCCAAAAACTTCCAGTAAGAATGAGATCTTTGTCGCTTACAATAATCTTTTGGTTTCCATGTAGCTTTTGAATTGTTTCCATAAATGTAGTAGCAACTGTACTTGCTTTAAATGGATGAGATAATGCACAAAAGTGTGCATACTTGGTAAGTCTATCAACTACCACCATGATGAAACTCTTTCCTTCGGACTTAGGTAAACCTATGATAAAATCCATTGAAATCTCCTCCCAACATTGACTTGGAATGGATAAAGGTTGTAGAAGTCCCGGGGTCTTAATTGTCTCAACTTTATTCTTCTGGAAAACCAAACATTCCGCCACAAACTTTTGAATATCATATTTAAGGCCATCCCAAAAAAATAAATTTCTTGAACTGTGGAAAGTTTTCAAAAATACGGGGAAATATTGACCTCCACAAGGAGAAGTGTGCAATTCCAAAAGAATCTTTTGTTTTAGTTGGGAATTCTTACAAAGATATAAGCGATCTTTGTACCATATGAAATCATTTTTCCAACTAAATGTATCAGATGTACTAGGATCTTGCTGCAACTTTTGAATGAATGTCCACACTTCTTCGTCCTTCTTCCGTTCATCCCTTGCTTTGGTTATCCAATCTGGTTGGATAATAGAATTGGCACAAAACAATGCTTCCACCTCTTCATCCTTTCTTGAGAGTGCATTTGCGACAACATTTAGCTTCCTTTTTTTGTGGATGATTTCAAAGCCATAACCCAACATCTTTGTGATCCATTTTTGCTGCTCTTCTAAAGATAGTCTTTGTTCCAAAAAGTGTTTAAGACTATCATGATCACTTTTTACCTTTAAGTTTCTTCCCATTAGGTAAGGTCGTGATTTCTTTAGTGCATGTAGTATTGCCAACATTTCCTTCTCATAAATAGCCTTTTCTAAATACCTTCCTTTGATTGGACGACTTTCAAAATCAATGGGTCTTCCTTCTTGCATTAATACAAAACCATTTCCATTTCCCGAGGCATCACTTTCCACAATAAAGGTTTTTGTGAAGTCTGGAGTAGCTAAGAATGGTGCTAGGCACATTGCCTCTTTAAGATGTTCAAGGCCTTAGTTTCTTCGGGGTCATGAAAATGCATCCTTCTTCAATAGTATACTATTGTTAGAGTCTTGCTATTCTCCCATAATTCTTAACAAACTTGCAATACCACCAACACGAGAAATCCTTGCAACTACACGGTAGCGATGGAAAAGCTTTTCTGCGACATAAAACAACGGGTCAAGCCAAGAGGATAGGGATTCGAGGTTAGAATCTCTACAAGCTGGAGGTAGATGGCTGCGCTGCCATGATGGGCAAGGCAGAAAAAGTGGTGAGTTAGGATGAGGGCGAATTATGGCACGGATATTGGGCCGTCTTCACCATGGCGCCTTGAAGATTTTGCAGCAGATTTCTATTGGACTTCCCAAGGGTACTCTTGTGCAGTCAGATCAGTGCAAGGGATGTACTATGGGTAAGTTTGTGAAGACCACCTTTCATGAGAAGGAGAACCGTGCTTCAGTGATCCTGGAGAGAATTCACACAGATGTGTGTGGACCTTTCTCGGTTGCTTCAACAAAAAAACACAGGTATTATGTTATATCTGTTGATGAATATTCTCATAGATGATGGATCTTCTTCATGCAGAAGAAGAGCGAAAAATTCTCAAAGTTCTATGAGTTTAAAGCATTGGTGGGGAAGGAGTCGGGGAATCAAGTGAAGGCTCTACGGAGCGATAATGGTGGTGAATACATCTTGGGCGAGTTCAAAGAATTCTATAGCAAAGAAGAAATTCGAAGAGAACTCATAGAGCCTCATAACCCACAATAGAATGGGGTCGCGGAGAGGAAGAACAGAACAATCGTGGGTGCTGCAAAAGCTATGCTTGAGAGGGGGCTAGACTTGCATGTAATGAAGAAACTGCTTGTTCCGAAAGATGAGCCTCCGGATGTGGATCAGCCACAGGAGGAGATTCATGGAGTGGAGGAGTCCTCATCTTCAAGACATACATTAGATAAGGCGAGCGTACCACGAGAAGGCGAGAGAATGAAGCCCGATGCGACCACCAATGTGGAGTCCCTACATCACGGCGCGAGCCAGAGACGATCACGACGTTCTTGGATACATGGCTCTTATGAGCAAGTGTATCATGACATAGCCATCTTCTTTCGAAGAAGCATTGCAGGAGCCCACATGGGTAGATGCCATGGTGGAGGAGTATGAATCCATTGTCAGAAACAGTGCTTGGGATATTGTTCCAAGACTGGTGGGAAAATCAGTTGTAGGATCAATATGGATCTACAAGGTAAATCAAGTTGCTGATGGGAGTGTCAAGAAGTATAAGGCAAGATTTGTTGCCCGGGGATTGACTATGAAGAAACCTTTGCACCTGTCACACGATATTCTTCCATACGGACCATCCTTGCTTTCTCAGCACGGATGGGTTGGCACATTCATCAAATGGATGTGAAGACTATTTTCCTTAATGGGATCATTGAGGAAGAGGTGTACATTGAGCAGCCTGAAGGATTTGAGATCTTCTACAGTGAGTCGCATGTGTGCATGCTCAAAAGAGCGTTGTATGGGCTAAAACAAGCACCTCTTGCTTGGTACACTCAGATCGACAACTATTTCACTGGACTTGGCTTCACCAAGAGTGAGGCGGATGCAAACCTATACCAGATTGTGGTGGAGGGTAAGATTTTAATCATTGTTCTTTATGTTGATGATTTAATACTAACCGGTGATGAGCAGTTGATACACTCATGCAAGGCGGATCTTGCAAAGGAGTTTGAGATGAAGGATTTGGGCCTCCTTCATTATTTCCTTGGATTGGAAATATGGCAGTGAGAAGGTGAACTGTTTGTGTCTCAAGGCAAGTATGCACGGGAGATACTCGGTAAGTTTCACATGGAGGACTGCAAGCCCATGGATACTCCTCTTCCAAGAAACTGGAGGAAAGAGGATGCTACATTGGCAGAGGTAGTGGATGCTACTGTCTATCGAAAGTTGGTGGGTTCTCTCATGTATTTAGTTAATACAAGACCATACATATGCTAAGCGGTGAACCAACTTAGTCAAGCAATGGTTAAGCCTACCAAGCCCTTTTGGAAGGTGGGAAAGCATGTCTGAGGATATGGGGTAATGGGTCTAAGTATAACTATGAATACAGAACGGAGATGGATGAGGTGAAGTTGCGTGGCTTCACGGATGCGGTGGCCGGGCGGCCAATAGACAAAGGCACATCGGAGGAGTTTTCGTGCTCCAATCTACAACGAGTTTCTTGGTACGGCAAGAAACAAAGATGTATGGCACCCAATTCGATGGAAGCATAATGCATGGAAACATGATCAATTTGCATGTGAGGCTATCTGGATGAGGAAGATCGTCGGTTGTTCGGTTCACATTTAGATCCTACGGTGATACATTGTGATAATCGAGTTGCATTAAACTCTCGATTAACCCTATGTTTCATGATATATCTAAAAATATTGATATCCGGTATCATCATATCAAATATTGCATGCAGCGGAAGATCATGTTGCTTCAGTACATTCCTACGAAAGATCAAGATGCAGATATTCTGACGAAGGTGCTCACCAGCAGCAAATTTGAATACCATAGAGGCAAGATCGGGGTGAAGGATAATCCTTATCTTTTTGAGAGGGAGTGTTGATATTCAACAAGATGATGAGCTTAGTGAAAATGAGTCGCCTCACTAAGTGGGCCCGCAGGGTTTTTTTGGCGCAAGTCTATTTTTAGACTATGTTTATTTTTAGACATGGTGATCATATTTCAAAAGTTGCAGGATGCTATTTGTGGATGGTTGGTCAAGTTGGAAAAATAGATGAAATTCTATTTTTAGAATATTGGGCGAAGTCTATTTATAGATCGTCGATTATTATTAGATCTTAATAATAATCCAACAATAAACAACAACTTATTCTCTTGGAGCACTTAATTTCAGTGAGAAAATTTGGAAAATCGGTGGGCTGAAGGAATTACGCAATTTCTAGGGTTTACTAGTGGTTCATGCATGGAGGACTCAGTTAGAACTGAAGTGGCAAACTTATGACAGAGTTGGAAGAGTAGTTCATGGAGTTTTTATTCATTTTAACTCAATTAATGGAGTTAAACTCAGTTGAGCTAGTTGTATCTAGTCTAACATAATGATACACTAGTGAGAGTGGAGTGAATTAATTCACAAATAATAACTCATTAATCAACTAAACAAATACAGCAGTTAACTATAGTGCATGTCAGTTCCAGTGGAGACCCAATGGAGAGATAGGTGAAAGGGAAAGACAGACTATCTATTGTGACTATAGTTATGCATTGATTGCACCACACACACATTGGAGTCCAATGAGGATTGCGTAGTCAAGGCAAGGTAGATTCGAATTCATTCAGAGCTATTTTCAGCAGGGATTACACAGTGGAGGCAAGCTATCAGGTGGTAAGAAATCAGTGCATGGATTTGCAGATTTCTTCTGATTAGTGTGTGATGATTGATTGTACTGAGAGCTTGATGTACTAAGATTTGTATGAGATCATTACATGATCCCTATGATACATAATATATGATAGTTGGGGTTTTCAGCTTCAGGCTTTCCCATTAAACAACTGTGTTATGTGCGATTTTTTTTATTGCTTCATGTGTTTGCAATTTATTTTAATTTCCACAAAAGATTAACAGTGGGAGGATTCTATATTTAGCAAGAAGATAAAATATCGTTAGATCAGGAGAATCTAGATATATACATGCATCTTGTATATAATTTCTACAAAATGCATGACCACAAATTCATAATGACCCTCATGATTTCGAAATGCTATTTTCAGAATATCTTCAGCCTTCATTCTAATTTGATGATATCTTGAATGAAGATCCAACTTGGTAAAATAAATTTCTCCATGTAATTCGTCCAATAATTCATCAATCAAAAGAATGGGAACTTATCTTTCATAGTGAGCGTATTGAGCTCCCTATAATCTGGACACATGTGCCATGATCCATCCTTCTTGTGCACTAATACTACTAGAGTAGAGAAAGAACTTTGAATAGGTTGAATTATACCAGCCTCTAACATTTCCACAATCATACGTTCAAATTTTCTCTTTTGAAAATAAGGATATCCATAAGGCCTGATGTTTGGAGGAACAATTCCTGGAATAAAATGTATAGCATGATCATGATCACGAATAGGTGGGAGTCCTTTGGGATTTTCAAACACCTTGGAATGATTGTCCGAGACTTTTTGGAGATCTATAGAAATAGATGATTTTTATGTTGGAATTTCTGGTGAGCATAATTTTAAAATTATGCCTCGTTGTTCTTTCTTCAGAAGCTTTTTCATGACATTAGATCTTATTATCTTTCCCGGCTTTCCTGTGATACCCCGTAATTCGACTTCCTTTCCTTCTGAAAAAAATTTCAAGAAAATTTCTTGAAAATTAAAAGCTACCATTCCCAAAGATTGTAACCATTGTACTCCTAGTACAACATCACCGCCTCCCATTGGAATGGAAAGAATTGGACTATTCAATACATATTCCCCCATGGTTAGCTTGATATTATGGCATTTCCAGAGAAATTTATAGTTCCTCCATTGGCAACCATCACTTGACATTCTGTTGCTAGTTATAGGAAACAATTCAATTCCTTGGATACCTTACAATGAATAAAATTATGGGTGCTACTCGAATAAATCAACACTATTACCTTTTTCTTCTTGATATGTCCTTCTATATTGAGAGTTTGAGGAGTGGTAATTCCTGCAAATGCATTACATGATATGGTTGGAATCATTTATTCCTCTTCTAGGGTTTTTTCTTGGTGTATATTCTCTTCATTTGAAGATTCTTGTTCATTTTCTTCTTCCTCTTCACAATCTATGTAAAATAATTTCTTCTCAGCACAATTATGACCTATAATGTATTTTCTATCACAACTGTAGCAAATCCCTTTTGCTATTTTTTCTTCCAATTGTTGTGGTGTCAACCTTGTAGGCTGTGGAAGTCTAGGAGTAGGAACACTTCCATCTTTATAGATGTAAGTGGTAGGCTTCCTTGTCACCATAATTTTACATTCAATTTTTCTTGCCAACCTAAATTCCCTCTCCGATGAATCAGGTTCCCAAATGCGAACTTCATGTTGGATGTTATCCTTTAAAGTCCCTATGAAGACATCAATCATGTGTTCCTCTGGAATATCAGTTACCCTTATATTCAATTTTTGGAAGTCCTCAATGTGCTCCACCACTGAACCATTTTGTTTGAGATTTATCAATCGGAAAAAGAAGGTGTTGCTCTTTGTATCCTCATAATGTGCTATCATTTCCTCCGTAAAAATTGACCAAGTGACAATTTTTTAATGGAAGAAAATCCATCGATACCATACAAATGTATTCTATTCTAAATGTAAAGTTTCAATGCGTACCTTTTGTGTGTTTTGCACATTATTGAGATCAAAATATTGCTCCATCTATAGCATCCATGTTATGGGATCCTTGCCATCAAACTTCCTCATATCCATATTTGGAATATGGTAGTTATTCCAGCCAACATTAGAGTTTATGAAATCACGATTAAAATCTATCTTGTTCTCATCATGAGTTTCTTCTACTATGTTTTCGGCATTAGGAATCATTTCTTGTATCAACTTTGTCAAACCTTCCATGTCTGCCCTTAGATCATTCTTCATGTTTTCCATGTTGTCTTTCATTTTTTCTTCCATGTCCTCCATCTTAGCTTCCACTCCTTTCTTCAAATCATCCATATTATTCTTCAAACCATCCATCTTCACTTCCACGCCTTTTTTCAAAACTTACATTTCATTTTTTGTTGCCCTTTGCGAGAGCGAAATTTGGTGCACTTGCTCTTGTAATTTTGATAGATCATGTTACAATTCTTCATCTTCATTAGTCATAGTAGAGTATTCTAAGGGCTTAATGGGTGTTGAATTCTTTTTAAGAGGTATTTTAGAACCCAATATTGAGATATATGCTCAATAGGCCCTTGGAATCACTTCAAACTTATTTTTTACACAAGACCTATGCAATTCTGAAAAAAAATACACACCTTTTTATTGCTTTTGAGGAGCTCGATATTGAAACTAAATTATATCTGTGATTTTGGATCTTTAATATCTAAAATTCGGCTCTGAGGTATCCCTCTGAATCCTCTTTCGAATGCCATGGTGATACAGGAGCATTAGGCTTAGAAATTCCTTTGTATTTTAATAGACATAGGGGTCTTGTGTTTTCAAAAGAATATTGGTTTCTTATGTAATTATTAATGTTTTTGAGTGGCATTCAGAATATGAATTAATTAAATATTGGTTGAAATTGTAAATGTTCCCGAATGATTGGAGAACATGAGGGAAGTAGGATAGTTGAGATTCTATAGGAATGAGAGATTTTAAATTTAATTGTAATTCCTAAAGTAGAATTGGTTCCGTGATTTTATGAGTTTGAAGGGATTTCTAGGGATAAAGGATATATTTTAGGGCTTAGAGGATTTGGAGGATTTTTTTGAGATAATGGAGGACCTGAACCTAAATTGGTTCTTAGTATTTTGTATAAACTGTAAAGCCTCAAGGAAAAAAGTAGAGTGTAGTGTGAGTAATTTAGTTTTAGGGCAAACAGGGTTTGTTGTTGTAAGCCTATGGGAAAATCTGATAGAAAGGCCATTTATCAAAATATCAGGCTAGAGGGGAACCATTTTTGTAATTGTTTGGTTGTTTTATATACAAAGAAAATTCAATCCTAAAGTGTGTGATTATGTACATTGAATGATTGATTTGTGTTTGAATCAAGGGTTTCCATAATATAGTGTGCAAGTGTAATTTGAGAGAATCTGAGATCGAAATCAGATTCTACAAAATCGAATTCACAAGGAATTCGATAGATTTATTTTTGGAAGGCTGATGAACTGTGAGGAATGTATCGAATGACTCTGTTTATATCTCGTGTGAAAATGAGGGTTTGGCATAATAAATGTGTGTGCAGGTAATTCGAATGAAAACGAAAGAATTTGGTTATTATGAGACTGTGTGTCTTAAGAAATTGACGATTAAATTGGTGATTGAACCCTAGAGGGATTTTGTATGGAAGCTTGAGCATCGATTACAGGATGAATCAATTATTCTAAAACAGGGAACTCGGTCCTCAATTTGTTGGCATTTCTCATTGCAAAGAGGCGGAGGGGATACATAATAGGGTTCAAATTTAAATGGTGAGAATTGTAGTGGAGTCGATGTGGTGTGATATGCGTAAATAAAAATAGAGGAGCATCGATTTAATGAAGGGAGAGAACAATGGATCATATCAGTGAATTGTTAATCAGTGAAGAGACAACGAAATTGAAAAGCTAATGAATTGCGTTTATGTGGAGTATGGAACCATGAGTTGAAGTGGAACTATGAGTTATGGCGCAAGTGAATAGTGAAAATGGCTTTGAAAAAGCAACCAGTGGTTTTCGCGCTGCAAAATAATGGTAAGCGGTAAATTATGAATTGAACATGATACACTTCAATAGTTGACACGTAGCATTGGTGGAATTCCAATACATCCCATTTCACGTGCCTTTGGGTTGTTAAAGTTCGAAGTTTAATGTTATGCGATATCCATTAGATATACGCATAATTTGTTATTGGAGTGCGATGAAATATCAACCATTGGATCACAAGTGGAGTTGTGTGATGGTTAATGTGAGGTAAGTTAAATTTCTGTGGGACCTGAACAAATTATTACATTGATATTTGGGTTTTATAATGAAATATGGAATGATAACATAGCCCGAATGTATAGTTGATGAATGGTGGAGAAGTATGTTAATAAAGCTGTGGGGCCGATATAATAATATGTTTTGGGTCACTGGTGCTCTGTATTTTTAACCAAAGTCAAAACCTTGGTATATAATGAAATGTTATGCTGTAGGGCCAGATGTTGGTGCTTTGGTTTTTAACCAAAGTCAAGATTTGAATAAATGAAATGTTCGCGTGGGTTGAATATATGGTGAACTAGTAATTGTGGGCTGAAGATTTTCTTCGGAGTTTTAAACAATGTTGAACATTTGAATCAAATTAAAAAGTAAGCATGGGCCATTATACATGTGAGGATACTTTGGTTTTTGATCCAAATTTGAATGTTGATTCAAATTCTCCATAAAGTGGGTTTAACCATAGGATATAAAAAGGGAAATGACTTCCGTTTATGAATTTTTCATTGTTGGGTTTTATTATATGGTTTAACCAAATATTGAAATGGTAAGCTTCCACATTAGATTTGCCAATATGACAATTATTTGGGATTAGGAATGAACCATACATCTTAAGGTGAGAATTGTGGGTTTTGCAGCTTTAGGCTGCATCAAGTGGTATTAGAGTTGGAAGAGCTCTTTTTGAAAGTTAAATATGTTTTTTAATGCATGTGTGATGAAGGAAATAAGGAAAGCTTAGATTTTAAATCTAATTGACAGTAATTGTATATTTGAGAGGGTATGCGGTGGAAGTATGATAATGAGGAAAATTTAGATTTGCAGAATCTGAATTTAAAATCAAAAGAGCTTTGAAGATTTACCAAGTTATGTTTTGAAATATGTGAACACAGGTATAAATGGTGATGGCAAAAAAGGGAAAAGGAGATCATATTTGAATCTAACAGACAACATGCAGTGTAGCAGAGTATTGGAAGGATTTGCAGAAGCAATTACAAGTGGGTGTTGAAACAAACCTTGAAGGTGAGGTATTTTAATTTTGTTAAAAATTATGTTTGCAGAATGCAGATTGCATACAATTGAAGAATATCTCAGCAAAAATATCACAGCTTTAAAGAGCAATGATGAAGGAAGCCAGTAAAGGTTTCTAATAGAAAGAAGAATGTGTCAGAACCTAGAGGAATTTCAACAGAGGTTGGATAAAAAGAACAATCGTGTTCTTAAAAGGGTGCAGATGAGTTGAAGCCTAGAAGGAGCAGAGAGGAATGCTCAAGAGGTTCCAAAGAATAGAGGACCAGTGCTTGCCAAAAGACCAAGACCAAGTCCAGAGAAAAAGATTGGTGAGGTAAGTTGTAACAAGGAGGACTTTTTATTGCAAAGGTTTTAGTACAACTCATGATGAATGAGTGAGGAACTCATGAAGATAGAAATGAAGGGGAAGATGACTACTGATATTCATAGTAGAATGGCAGAGGTTCTGAGAGAGACCACAATAGAATGAAGATGAAGAAAGAAGATGCCAAGATAAATGTCATACAGAGACAATTAAGGAAGGAAGAGTATGAGAGAGAGCTAGCTGAGATAAGAGAACAATTTAACAAATTGAAAATGATGATAGAAGAAGACCAGAGATGGGGTTTTCTTGTAAGAAGAAAGATTAAATGGCATAAGCTACAGATGAAGACTTACTCAGAATGAATGAGTATTTGGAGAAAGACTTGAAGACTGAAAATTCAAGTGAGACCAAGAGGTCTAATGACTTTAAATCTGATAAATTTTGTATGTTTGTAGGAAGAACATGTGGAGAAGGAAAAACTGTTGATATTTTCATAAAGGAAGAAAATGAGACAGCCAGATTTTTTGTAAATTTCCATACACAGTTGGGGAAAAGTTTTACTTTTCAACATATTGGAAGTAGAGGAAATTTAACTTATGAAGATGGCCAAAAGCTGAAAATTAAGCAATCAATTGAAAAGATTAAGGAGATTGAAGAGAAGACCATTGAAGAATTTCTGAATTGTATAGAGGGCTTGGAACAACAAGAATATTTGGTGATTAAATCATCAAATGAGGCCATAAGATCTTATGGTTTTAAAACTGACAAGTTGTGTGTGAATGCAGGTATTGAAGAAGATAAACCATCTTATGAAACTGTATTGAGTGAAGTTGAAAGTTTCCAAGAAAAATATGATGATGATTATCTTTCAGATGAAGATCAAATTGAATTACTGCAACAAAAGGAGTTCATAAATTCCTTGTTTTGTGAAAAGAATTCTTTGAATGGAGATATGACAGTTATGTTTGATGATGAGAAATTTGTTATTGATAATGACAATGAGAAATTGATTTTATTAAATGGCCAAAAGAAGACTGATGGACAGAAAACTAAAATTATTGTAGAGATGGAGGATAAGAAGTCTATTCTGATGGAAGATGAAGAGATAGTGTCACTAGGAAACTTTAATTATGATAAAGAAGAAGATAGTGAAGATTGTACAAATATTTTTTCAAATGAAATGACAGATTTGTGGCATGAGTTAAGTATTCTGGAGGAGAGGCTAGAAACACAGAGAATAAGTGTTCAGGTTGTAAAGCTAGAGTTTAATGAGAATGAAAAAGTTCATTTTTATGAACCAGAGCAAAGAAACATCCTTGAAATGGATTATGTGGAAGAGAGACTAGCTGATTGTCTCAAGAATTATTTGAAGAAGTTGAATTAGCATATTGATGTGTTGATAAAGGAGAAAATGTCAGAGCAGAAAATTGAAATGTTGCCAAAGGAAGAAGAGACACAAAGGTCTTATGATTTTGATGATTGTTTTATTATTGCAGGTATTGAAGAAAATACTAAAGAATGTTTGGTCCAGGGGAACAAATTTGACAGTGAGTGGAAAACTAAATACCAGTCCAAGGAATTGTTGAAATCAAAAAACAAAGAAATTGTCATAAGTGACAATCAGAAGGAAGTTATCATTTGCAAAAAAGAAGAGGGTAAGGATGATAGGGTGGCAGCAAGAATAGAAGTTCAATGATCAAGAAGTACTCAGTACTCAGTAGTCAGAAGATATATTAGACCAAGAAATTGAATTGATAAGAAGGCTAATGGTGAAATTGTCTCAGAAGAAGACAACAGCAGGAGAGCAAAGAAGCAGCAAAAACAAGAGAAATATAGTAGCAGAATGTGAAAGCATATAAAGCGGGAAAATGCAGAATAAATTATGGAGACCTGGAGAAAAGCAACAAACAACAACAAAAATAGATGATAAATTACAGAACAAAGTGTGGGATCCAGGAAGACAAATATTAAAAGCACATGATCAGGAGATCATGATTATATTTAACCTTGGGGGTCTGATGCAAGAGAATTAGGCTCATAAAGTCCTTTGTATTTTAATAGACATAGGGGTCTTGTGTTTTCAAAAGAATATTGGTTTCTTATGTAATTATTAATGTTTTTGAGTAACATTCAGAATAGGAATTAATTAAATATTGAGAGAAATTGTAAATGTTCCCGAATGATTGGAGAACATGAGGGAAGTAGTATAGTTGAGATTCTATAGGAATGAGAGATTTTAAATTTAATTGTAATTCCTAAATTAGAATTGGTTCCATGATTTTATGGGTTTGAAAGGATTTTTAGGGATAAAGGATAAATTTTAGTACTTAGAGGATTTGGAGGATTTTGTTGAGATAATGGAGGACCTGAACCTAAATTGGTTCTTAGTATTTTTTTTAAACTGTAAATCCTCAAGGAAAAAAGTGGAGAGTAGTGTGAGTAATTCAGTTTTAGGGAAAACAGGGTTTGTTGTTGTAAGCCTACGGGAAAATCTGATAGAAAGGCCATTGATTAGAATATCAGGCCAGAGGGGAACCATTTTTGTAATTGTTTGGTTGTTTTATATACATAGAAAATTCGATCCTAAAGTGTGTGATTACGTACATTGAATGATTGATTTGTGTTTGAATCAGGGGTTTCCATAATATAGTGTGCAGGTGTAATTTGAGAGAATCTGAGATTGAAATCAGATTCTACAAAATCGAATTCACAAGGAATTCGATAGATTCCTTTTTGGAAGGCTGATGAACTGCGAGGAATGTGTTGAATGACTGTGTTTATATCTCGTGTGAAAATGAGGGTTTGGCATAATAAATGTGTGTGTAGGTAATTCGAATGAAATCGAAAGATTTGGGTTATTATGAGACTGTGTGTCTTAAGAAATTGACGATTCAATTGGTGATTGAACCCTAGAGGGATTTTGTATGCAAGCTTGAGCATCGATTACAGGATGAATCGATGCTTCTAAAATAGAGAACTCAGTCCTCAATTTGTTGGCAATTCTCATTGCAAAGAGGAAGAGAGGATACATAATAGGGTTCAAATTTAAATGGCAAGAATTGTAGTGGAGTCGATGTGGTGTGATATGCGTAAAGAAAAATAGAGGAGCATTGATTTAATTAAGGGAGAGCACAATGGATCGTATTAGTGAATTTTTTATCAACGAAGAGACAACGGAATTTAAAAGAAAATGAATTGTGTTTGTGTGGAGTATGGAACCATGAGTTGAAGTGGAAATATGAGTTATGGCGCAAGTGAATAGTGAAAACGGTTTTGAAAAACCAACCAGTGGTTTTCGTGCTGCAAAAGAATGGTAAGCGGTAAAGTCTGAATTGAACGTGATACACTTCAGTAGTAGACACGTAGCATTGGTGTAATTCCAATACAGCTCATTTCGCGTGCCTTTGGGTTGTTAAAGTTCAAAGTTTAATGTTATGCGATATCCGTTGGATATACACATAATTTGTTATTGGAGCGCGATGAAAGATCAACTGTTGGATCACAAGTGGAGTTGTGTGATGGTTAATGCGAGGTAAGTTGAATTTCTGTGGGACCCGAATAAATTATTATGTTGATATTTGGGTTTTATAATGAAATATGGAATGATAACATAGCCCGAATGTATAGTTGATGAATGGTGGAGAAGTATGTTAATAAAGTTGTGGGGCCGATATAATAATATGTTTTGGTTCGCTGGTGCTCTGGCTTTTTAACCAAAGTCTAACCCTTGGTATATAATGAAATGTTATGCTATGGGCCAGATGTTGGTGCTTTGGTTTTTAACCAAAGTCAAGATTCAAATAAATGAAATGTTTGCGTGGGTTGAATATATGGTGAACTGGTAAGTGTGGGCTGAAGATTTGCTTCGGATTTTTAAACAACATTGAACATTTGAATCAAATGAAAAAGTAAGCATGGGCCATTATACATGTGAGGATACTTTGGCTTCTAATCCAAATTCTAATGTTGATTCAAATTCTCCATAAAGTGGGTTTAACCATAGGATATAAAAAGGGAAATGACTTCCGCTTATGAAGTTTGCATTGTTGGGTTTTATTATATGGTTAACCAAATATTGAAATGGTAAGCTTCCACATTAGAATTTTCCAATATGATAATTATTTTGGATTATGAATGAACCATACATCTTAAGGTGAGAATTGTGGGTTTTTGCAGCTTTAGGCTGCATCATATGGGTCTGACCTGATTTGTATTATTCAAGGCAAAGTTATGTCAAATATCCCACAATGACCTAATTATGGAATAGTTCATTAGAGAGAACTTGTACGACTTGCCACGTCTCATTGTTTCCTCCTTAGGCTCTGAAATTGATAGAAAGGAAATTAAAGTCTGTGTACTTACAACCACCCTTTATAGAATTCCAATCCAATGCCCATATAGAGAGTTATGAAGATTTTACCATGATCACCTCCTTGAGATGAAATTCGGGAGCTTGAAAAAGCCCTAACTTCCACAGATAATACCTCCCAAAACAATGCGAATCAATCTTTGAAATTTTTCCACAACGTTCGTCGGGATTTCAGCTTCACTCTGTGAGAATTTCAACTTATGAAACCTCGTAGAAAAACAGTTATAGAAAAAATTCTGCGATGACCTATTTAGGTTAAATTTAGGAGCCTACAAAAAGCCCTAACTTCCACAGTTCATATCTCCAAAAATATTGTGAAACAAGCTCTAAAATTTTGCAACGATATTCCCCAGGATTTCGGATTGGCACTCTAAAACTTTCAGCTTTTGAACTTTCGTGGAAAAAATTTAGAGTGAAAATTCCATGATGACCTATTTGGATCAACGAAACCCTAGAATCCAAAGTTCTGATACCAAATGTTGTGAAACTAGCTCCAAAAATAGAAGAAAAGAGAGATCAACACCTTAGAAATCAACCACTTCGAGGGGGAAACCTCCAATACATTACATAATTGAAAAATTCTTTGATGCTACAAATGACCAAAACCTCCTTCTATATATAGGAGTCCAAGGGGCCACAATATAATCCTAGCCGACCTAACAATAATAATGTAAGAGCACAATAATAACAATATTGGGGTTACAGGGGTAAAAAAATAACAATAATGGGGCTATAGTAATAACAATAATGGAATAAAATAGTAATATAGGGACCTAAAATCTTTATTAAGTCTACCATCCTACCTTGGTGTGGGTCAGATCAATGACCTATTAGCCTTACGATGTCCCCTCCTCTCAACCTTGGTGCAATTCCCTTCCAATTTTCCCCAATCTGGATTGAGGCCTCGAGTTTTCGGAAGGTTGTCTCTTCTTCATGGGCTGTATGGGTGAAGGGAAGTCCAATCACGATATGGGAAAGTAAGATAAAACGAATTAAGAGAGATAACAAAAAATGGCATAAAGATCATGATCCACATAGAAAACAAAGTGAAAATGAGTTGGAAAAAGTACTAGCTTCCATCCAAGGGAAGATGGAGTCCACACAAGTTATAAAAGAGGATTTTTAGAAATAAGTGGATGCCTTTAAATCTCTACATGCAAGTCTCAGAAAAGAGGAATAATACTGGAGGCTTAAGTCTAGACACAACTAGTTGAGAGTGGGGGACATAAACACAAAATTCTTCCATAAACAAGCCAAGTTTAGGGAAGAAAAAACAATATCACCCATGTTAGTGTTTGTGAGTCACCAATGATAAAATTTAGTCTTTCATTGTGAGTTTATAGGGTCCTAGGTCAAATTTTACAGTTTCAAATAAATTTTCAAATAAAATTTGATCATTGGTTGGTGTGTCTAGGTATATTACTGCTCCCACCATATTCAAGGTAAAAAAATGCATCCTGGTCATGTTATCACTTCTTGTGATAGGTCATCTATAAAGTGTCTTTGTCACCATTCTGGAAATCAAATCATGATTATGAATACTGCAAGTTTCAAAGGTCCAAATCATAAGTTTTATAAATGCATTTGATGTCATCATTAGGTCAAGTCATCAAAAAAGTCATAAAGAGTCATGTCATCACCTAGGTCACTATCATGGGAGTTAGTAATTAGGGAAAAGGTGTCCTAAATTATTTATAAGTTAAATTTTACTCCTTATGAAGATGTAAATTTTCATAATAAAGTGATAAAGCTGTTGTAAAGTATCTTATCAATTAATTTTTCAAAAAGTCAATTGATGTCACTTAATGACCCAAAGAAAAAATTGATTTCCGGCCTATAAGAAGACCATCCAAGCATTCCAATTGCTCATTTCACCTTCATTGAGAACCTCTCTACCATTTAGATTCATCCCAACCACTAGGGCATCAAAATTCCTCCTCAAAACACTTTCTTACCTCCTACGCTGTGCTTCTGCCTCCTACGCTGCACTTCTGCTTCCTACGCTATGCTTTTGGTTCCTATGCTGCGCTTTTGAATTTGGAGGCCAAGAAAGCATCAAAGGGGTTCATTTCATACTTTCATAGGTTATAACATATATTTGGAAATTAAGTATACATTTCCACCTTTATTATGAATCATTTTTCTTAGAAAACTTAGTGAATATGCCTCTCTTAGGGTTTCGTAGTGCTTTTGGTTTCTATGAGTTTTTGCTTCATCACAGTGGTAAAAAACCTATATTTCCTGCTTTATCACCCTCACCCACACCTCACATACCTCCCCTAAAAATTTCCCATACCCATTCCCTTCATCTCCCTCATTTCCCTACAAAACCTAGCCTACATTGTGCTTTTGGAAAATTCCTAGGCTAGGATTGTGTTTTGCATATTTTCACACCTTCTCTCACTCTTTTCAAGAAATTTCACCTCCCTACACTCCCTAACATCAATCCATACCCCCTAGAATTTTATCATAAATTTACCTAATCCCTAACCCCTCCATTCCATTCCCTAAATATAGCAGTCCCTTATTCCCTAGTTTTCCCAACTATACCCTACCCTTCCTTCCTACTAGATAGGGTTTTATCATGCAGACTGAAACCGTGGATAGTGAGAAGAAAAAGTAAAAAAAAGAAGGGAAAGTTTCCAGATTTGAGCCAACTCATATCCAAGAAGATGATCCTAAATCCACACTACAAATATGCTTCTACACACATCTTTCCCTTTAGACAATTGCTTGATAGGTATGCTCCTTTAATGAAGATGATCATGAAGTAATTTACTTGTGAAGGGAGGTTTTCAAGACTATATTAGTATCACATAAGGCTACTGATGTATTTCACAACAATCAAACCTCTAAACCTACCTCACTACTTTTAAGAGTGACCAAAGAGAAAAGAAGTGTTGACAAGAACTAAATAATTAATATTCTATTTATTTATTTAATAAATTTTATTTTAATATATAAATAAATAATCTATTTTAATAAATTTTAATATTTTCAGTAAAATCATTTACTCATTAATTCAATAATAATAATTATTATATTAATTTTATTTTAAAAAATAAATAATTTATTTTAATAAATTTTAATAAAATGTTTTAATAAATTTAAATAGTCTATATAATATTATTTATTCAATAATAATAATTATATTAATCAATTAATTAATTTTAAGTAATAAAACCTAAATGTTACCATAAAATGTTTTAGTATTTGAAATTTTAATTATTACTAACTTAAAATTATCTCATTAAATTAATAAACATTGTAATGTTCCAAATGGGGAAAAATAAGCTCAGTCTAAACCAGAGATAGACTGGTAGGGCATTTACTAGTTATATCACCTCTAAAGAGAGGGTGAAAACCAGTGGCTTCCTGGCCCGTTCCAGTCTCTGTCTATAGAAGATTGGTGAAACAAAGCAAGGATGGAGATAACACACTCCAAATGGATTTTGCATCCCTTGGGATTCTTAGATCTTCAGATCTAAATAAGGGATCTAAAAGAGGAGCAAAAACCAAACAAGGAAGGAGCGGGAAATTTAAACTTCAGGAAATTTAGCAAGAGGCCCAGTGAGAACATTGTATAAGAAAATGGGTGCAAGAATAACACAGGTCAGGGCTTGTTTCCCCTAGCTTAGGCTATGTGGGACTCATGTGATGAATTATAGGAAAAAAAAATGAGTTTAAGGCCCTTAAACAGATCTCCCACGAAGCTGACTAGCTAAAAATAAACTAAAGAGAAGAGCTGCTGCAACAAGGAAACCCAACAACCAGAATTGTGCAATTTTTCCAAATAATCAGAGGAGGTCAGCTTGAAATTTCCAAAATACAAAAATATACATCAGAACATAAACATGAATGATCTTCCATTCAATCTACAATAAATATCTTGAACAATATAGCAGAAATTCTTCAGAAAAGACAGCTCCGACATTTATAAAATTGCAGAAATGAATGGATTGTGTCCCTCTAAGTGTGCTTCAGAAGTTGAATAATGGAAATCAGATCTATGAATGATCTATGGCTGTAACATAAGATCCATACCAGATCTGGAAACTACTTAGCCTCTTTTACAAGTCCCCTTTGGGGTTTTAACAAAATAATGCATTAGAAATTGTAGATATGATCTTTTATACATGGAATTGTAGAAAATTCCAGAAATAGTTGAAGATTATTTTTATTAAAATACATATCAGATCTGAGCAATGGATATCAGCAAGCTACAATGTGAATCTTCAAGATGAGAGGCAAGCCTCAATCATATGAGATCTATTACAGAGGGAAAATCAAATAATACTTGCAGCAACACATGAAATAACGCAGTACCCAAAGGGGCAACACTGTAGCTTGAACCAAATATGACAATAGATGAAATGTACAGATCTGAAATCGAGATACAAGAGTGATATCCTCTTCCGGGTGGTCACAAGACACCCTTCCTAAGAGAAATCTCCTCCCAAACAACTAGATCTTGCAGACCTAGTTCACCACTTGCTGCAACTCATAGTAGCTGCAAAACCCTCAACAAGATCAGCGCTTCTACTAGAGGTGGAGCTTGGCCAACAATGTCGGATAGTGGAAAATGTAGTACAACACCCTCCAAGAGCTTCTCAAGGGAGGGAGGAGAGTTCCTAAACAGGAAACCCTCTTTTTCTCTTGCTAAACAACGCAGAGAAAGGAGTTGCTCAAGCAAATCGAAATTCCAAATATGATCAACAACCTTTACATGGGCCCTCTCCTCCTTTTTATAACTTGAAGGGGTGCACAAACCTAAACCACTTCAATGGACTTAACCCCTTTCACATTGGATCCCTCTTCTAAAACTGCACTGGTTCTCCAAGGTGGTCCAATTTTTGTTCACACACAAGTGGATTTATTACAAAAGGCCTAGATTTATCCCTTCTCACATTGGGCATGTATTTATTCTTTGATTTAAGGAGTTTTTCATGTCCTCCTTTACCTTTTATCCATCAATACATAAAATTAAGACAAAATGAAATGTTCCAATTAGCTTGGGCTAATTAGGAACATTACAAACATTAATAATAAAAGTTAATATAAGAGTTAATAATACTAATTTAATAGAATAAATTCTTAATTTTTATTTAGGGAAGAATATTATAATATATTTTCCTAGAATATGTGATAACCTTAAATGATAATAATCATAGTTAGAATTATTTACAAAATTAACTAATTAATTAATTAATTATTAAAATAAAAGTTATTAAATAAATAAATAGAATATTAATTAGTTAGTTATTGTCGGCTCTTCTTTTCTCTTTGTCACTATCAAAACCTTGACCTTTTTTCCTTCTTTCATTCTTCATTCAACATCTTGTCCTGAATATGGATCCCCGTTGGGATTCGAAACATCGAACATTGTTTTATAACACTGTGGATAATCCGGATATTTCTTCAATAATACAATGATGCCATCAAAGTCTTGTTGACCTAGGGGAGAAGATGACTCACTTCGTTGTTCTTTCTGTCTTGCTATTCCTCTTGTCTTTGGCCTCCTTGGCTTCAAATGAAATTATTTTCCTTCAAGATGATCCACATCTATCACTGCCTTACCTTTATCGTCCTTTTCCACCAAATCTGCCTTAGGTTTACTAAGAAAAAATTGATTTTCTTTAAGTTGCCTATTCTCTTGATGTAAAAATTCTATAATGAAGTTTTATTTTGAAATATTGTCCTTGAGCTCTCTTATTTTTTCTTCTTTTTCCTTAATTATTTGTTCAGCTGATTTGTGTTCCTCACGCTCAGGTAGGTAAGCCATGATAGCATCAAAATGTACATGTTCTTCATCATGCAAGGGTGCATCATGATGGTGTCCTGATGTTCCTTCTTTAACAATACTAGGTTGAACTCACTCCACACTGTCAACAGCAAACACTAGTCTTTTACCTCTGCTATAGGTTTTTGTAACTGATGGTTTACTTGAAGAGCCAACCTCTTATGGCATTAGTGGTGCCAATGGAGTAGTTTGACTACTAGCTTGACTAGTAGCAAGAAAAAGATAAGTTGATTGCATGAATGCCTCCCAAGGTAGGTTGATAAGGCTTTTGTATAAGTAGTGAGGTAGGTTTAGAGGTTTGATTGCTATGAAATGCATCAATAGCCTTATGTGATACTGATATAGTCTTGAAAACCTCCCTTCACAAGTAAAGTAATTCATGATCATCTTCATTAAAGGAGCATATCTATCAAGCAATTTTCTGGAGCGAAAGGTATGTGTAGGATCATATTTGTAGTGTGGTTTTAGGAAAATTTTGTAATTCTCAATGTGCAAATCCATCCCTTTAAAACAGATTTCTCCATGGTTAGGGATGCCTATGGCTGAAGTTATGGCATTTGCTGAGATGGTGAAGTAAACCCATGCTATGTTTGCCTTATCCCTCCTAAAATTGGTGGTAAAGAGGCTTGTCTATTTTGCATGGCAACTTGCCTCTTGAATCCTTTCACAAAAACTTATGCAGCCCACACCTTCAAAGAATTTATTTATGAAAGATGAGGCCATGATTTCTTGGATATGAGTGGGCTCATATATGGAAACTTTCCCTCCTTTGTTGTAATTAATATTCTCACTTTCCATGGTTTCAGTTTGCATGATAAATCCCTGGCTAGGTATGAAGGGAGGGTAGGTTATAGTTGGGAAAACAGGGGAAAAAGGGATTGCTATATTGAGGGAAGGAAATGGTGGGAATAGGTAAATTTGTGAAAATTATAGGGGGTAGGGATAGATGTTAGGGAGTGCAGGGATGTGAAATTTATTGAAAAGAGTGATGGATAGGTGAGAAAATATACCAAACACAGTCCTAGCCTAGAAATTTTCCAAAAGTGGAACGAAGGCTAGGGTTTGTAGGGAAATGAGGGAGATGAAGGGAATGGGCATGGGAAATTTTAGGGGCGGTATGTGAGGTGTGGGTGAGGGTGAAAAAGTAGGAAATATATTTTTTTTACCATTATGATGAAGCAAAAACTCATAGAAACCAAAATCTCAGCGAAACCCTGGGAGAGGGATTTTCACTGAGTTTTCTAAGAAAAATGATGCATAAGAAAGGTGGAAATGTCTACTTACTTGGAAAATAGATGTTAGATCCTGTGAAAATCTGAAAGGAACCCCTATGATGCTTGCTTGGCCTCCAAATTCAAAAGCAAAACATAGAAGATAGAAGCGCAACGTAGGAGGCAGAAGTGCAACGTAGGAGGTAAGCAATTGTTTTGATGAGAAGTTTCAATGCCATTGTGGTTGGGATGAAGCTCGATGGTAGAGAGGTGCTCAATGAAGGTGAAATGAGCAATTATAATGCTTGTATGGTCTTCTTATAGGTTGAAATTCGATTTTTTCTTTGGGTCATGAAGTGACATCACTTGTCTTTTTGAAAAATTGAATGATAATATAGTGTACAAAAGCTTTATCACTTTATTATGCAAAGTTACATCTTAATAAGGAGTAAAATGTACCTTATAAATCATTCAGGACACCTTTTACCTAATTACTAACTCCCATGATAGTGACCTAGGTGATGACATGACTCTTTATGAATTTTTTGATGACTTGACCTAATGATGACATCAAATGAATTTATAAAAAAATATGATTTTGACCTTTGAACCTTGCAATATGCATAATCATGATTTGATAAGAAAAATGGTGACCAAGAAAATTTATTGATGACCTATCACAATGAGTGATAACATGACTAGGATGAATTTTTTGACCTTGAATATGGTTGGAGCAGTAACATACCTAGACACACCAACCAATGATTAAATTTTATTTGAAAAATTATTTGAAACTATAAAATTTGACCTAGTATCCTATCAACTAACATTGAAAGAGTACATTTAATCACTGGTGACTCACAAACACTAACATTGGATCCAGCTTGGGATGGAAGCTCCTTTAGGAGGTGTCAAGAACACCGTAGACTAGGTAGCCTCATCCATTGGGAAATGGAGTAAAAAATAAAAACAAAATTAGACATTGAAATGACTAACTAATAAACTGAAACTAACTTGACTGAAATACTGACTCAAATTTTCAAAACAATAGTTGATCAAAGAAACCTTATGGTCTTCTCCTCAGGCTTCAAGCTTCCATGACAACTCCTTCACACTTTTGGGAGAAAAATAAACAGTTATGCACAATGAAAATGAGAAATTTATGAAAAAGTCAAGTGAGGTAATGCTTGAGGAGTCTACCATTGAATGGTTCTCCTATAAAAGATTGTGCATCAAGTTATTATAACAAAAAGGCATTCTTGCCTTTGAAAGCCAAAATTATTTATGGTCCTTTCTGCAAGTTTTCAAACTTTCCATTCTTTCCTTTCTCCTCGTTCTGAGCATCCCATCAGAGAACTACATCTCCCACACTGAAATAATCTGCTTTATTTTTTCTTTCATATAAATTCTTGATATTTTCCTGAAGCTTTGAAGTATTTTGAAATACTTCGTCTCAAGATTGATTCAAATAAATCATCTGATTGATTCTCCGCTGAATGTCATTGGGCTCACTGTCAATTTCCTGTAAAAGTTTCATGACCGAGACATCAAGAGAAGTCAGAAAAATAGTGTCCACTCCATATAACAACTGAAAAGGTGACATACCTATGGATTTCTTAATTCTCACTATATCTTCCCATAAAGCATTGATAAACTTCTTGTGCCAATTATTTTTATTTTCTTCCAACGACTTCTTGATGATGTTTACCAATGATTTATTGGATGATTCAAACAACGCATTACCTTGTGGGCAATATGCTGTTGAATTCCAGAGCCTTATGTGGCACTTGTTATAGAAATCAATCATCTTCTTGGATTTAAATGCAGCTGCATTATCAATGATTATTTTCTATGGAAAACAAAATCGAGACAGAATATTAGACTCAATAACTGAATTATTACCGCATTCATAGCTTGTCTAGTGGGGATAGCCTTAATCCATTTCATGAAATAATCGGTGGCTGTGAGGATCCAATTGTGCTGAGCTAAGGGTGAAGGGTGAATCTCACCAATAAAATAAAGACCTTGTTGCTGAAAGGTTGCTTGAACTGAAATGGGCTTCAAGGGTAGCGGTAACAACTTCATTTTTCCCTAAAAAATATAACACTCATGGAAACTCATGACAGTTTTGTAAACATCAGAAAACAAACTTGGCCAATAAAATCAATATCTTGTTTGCTGTGGTCTTCTTGAAGAGATGACCGCCACAATCACCCTTGTGAAAATCATTCATTACTCCTTTTGCTTCACTTTCCACTAAACAATTCAGTAAAACTCATCTCGGATATTTCCAAAATAATGCATTATCAAGAATACAATATTTAAAATCTTTCAACTTCAATGATTTACTCTTACTCTTCAACACATCCGACGGAGGATTCAAATGATGAAGCACATATACAATGTATGAAAACCAAGGAGATGAGATAAAAATATGTGATAACTGAGGTGATGAATCAACCACTTCTTCCTCAGAAAGTGAAACAATGAGATTGATGTCCAAAACATGAAAATTGGACTCTTCCATAACCTTCACCAAACCTTGTCCTTTAATCAGCTTCGTTTGTTTAATTTCAAGGTCATACTAAAGCATTGCAGCAATCCATTTTCCACGCCTACCTTCAGGATCAGTTTGCATCAAAACATCCTTGACTGCAACATTTGGAACATAGGTGACAATATGCAAACGAAGAATGTACACCCATAAATCCTTCAAAGCCTTCACAAGAACTAGAGCCTATTTCTCAATGATAATATACCTCAATGTCGCATCCCTTATGGTTCTACTAAAAAATGAAATTGGTTGTTCTATTTGTTGGTATTTCTTCTGCATTAGGACAACAACCAATGTGTGCTTAGAAGAAAATAAAAAAAATGAAAAAATCCATAGTGTAATGAGGGATAATTAAGGCAGGAGCATGAGACAATACAAAATTGACTTTATTGAAAGATATTCTTGCATCCATGGACCATTTAACCTCCATGTACTTCTTCAACATGTTATTCATCTCCCATAAATGTTCAGCGAGGTTAGGAATGAGCCTTCTCAAAAAGTTGATCTTACTGTTAAAAGACTAAATTTATTTCTTGTTTATCGGGAAATACAACGGCTGGTTTGATTCAATTCTTGAGGGATCTATGCGGATGTAATCCTTTTATATAATATGCCCAAGTAATTTTCCCTCTTCCATGGCAAACAAACTCTTTTTTGGATTTAAAAAAATGTCAAATTTCCTGCACCTCTGGAAAGCAATCCTCAAATGATGCAAATGATCTTCATCTGTTTGAGAAAAAACTGTTATATCATCAAGGTAAATAACCAAAAATACATCTTTTTCATTAGAAAAAGTGATATCCATCACTCCTTGAAATGTTTCTCTTGCATTTTTCAGCCCAAAAGGCATCTTGGCATACATGAAATTACTCCAAGGTGTCATAAAATATGTCTTCTCACGGTCATCTGGATGCATTAAGATTTGATTATACCCTGAGTACCCATCAAGCAATGATAGTTTATAAGAACCAACTACTCTCTGTAAGATGTGATCTATCTTTGGGAGAGGATAGTTGTCTTTCAAGGAAAGTTTGTTCAGATTACGAAAATCAATGCACAAACAAATTTCACTTGTCTTTTTTCTAATTGGGACAAGATTCAACATAAAATTAGAAAAATGAAGAGGAACAATGATATGAGCCTTATACAATTTTTTTACCTCTTTCTCAATATATGGAAGCAAATTAAGATTGATCCTTCAGAACTTTTTTCAGAAAGGTTTATGATCAAGCTTGATAGGAATAGTGTGCTGAATTATACTTTTGTCATAAACTTTCAAATCTGATTAATCCCATGCAAACACATCAGAAAAATTAGCTATAAGTGATGCATATTTACCTTTCATTTCCAGAGTTAAGGACTTTTATAACTTCACAATATTTGGCATCTTGGTTGTGCCAATATTTATGTCTTCAACTCCTGCTTTAGTGGGGGCCATTATCGATTTCTATGCAACATCATCTTGATCAAATATCTCTTCCAAGGGTACAAGACCTCGTGGAATGGAATTGTCTTTCAGTTGTAAAAACTCCATTTCTGTCACATGAATTTCCTGATCATATCCAAAAAGTATATCATCTATTTGAGAAGTGGAAAATTCCTCGTTCATTTGCAGAAAGTTATTGATTTTCTTGTCATCCTGAAACAGTTGCCAATACCTAAGGTTATCTGGAACAAGAAGGTGATGTTTGAAATTGATTTCAAATTTCTTGTTGGAATGTATCAAAATTTTAAACATGCTTTCCACAGTGGCAAGAAAATCATCTATTCAATTATGATTTATTGGAATCATAGATAAAGTATAATAAGAAAAAGTCTTAAGAATATCTAACAAAACATAGCGATATGCTCGCATCCTTGAATTTTTGGCCTGGTATTCCCCTTTCACTTGTTTTATTATTAATTTGGAGTTGCCTTAAATTTAAATCTTTTCATCCCCTAACTTATTGATAATATTAAGCCCGGTTATTAAAGCTTCAAATTCTGCTTCATTATTAGAACAATCAAAAGCAAGTTTGTATTTCCATAACCTCACATTAGGACGAATGTTGTAGGTCTGATTCATAGGACCATGAATCCAAATTCCAATTCAAACTCCATCCTTACCTAAGACACCATCAAAATCCATGGTCCATAGACCATTTTCTTCGTCCGGAAGCTCAAATTTGGATGAATGATCTTTAATATCTGTTTGGAGATGACCTGCTGTGTCAACATGCTCTGTTTCTTTCACTGATTCTACGGTCCCTTCAACTGATGTACTTGGCTACAAGATATTCAATTTTTGTTCCCTTTTTTTTCTGCATTAGAAACTTCTTGAACACTACCTAAAACTTATGAAATTTATGCATTTTCTTCTAATTGACTTTCTAATTCAACTGGATAATCATCCTTAAAAAAATGAAATATTATAAGTTTGTATGTACAACATGTATTGGGTTATTATTTGGCTTCTCCTTGGTGGTAATCATATATTTCATCTTGGTTTCCCGGTACAATTTTCTAAGTTGGTCGAACACTGATATAGTAGCATAGGAGAAATGGCAAGCTACAAAGTGCCTTTTATTTTTTCTCCCTATGATTGCGAGAGAAACATCCCATACCTTGGAGGAATATCAACTACAACCACATCCATCAGAACATTCTTTGTTGGAATCTGATTAAGAGATACTACCAAATATTTAATGAGACCTGTTATCACTAAGAAAAAAGAGAAACATCTTTTGACATAGTACTAGAGGTTCATGTGTCAAAGGTATGGTCATAGAATTCATTTTTCATTACTTGGTTAAGGAAAATTTTAATTTTTTATTATTATCTTATCCTAAGGTCCAAACCCACCCCCATTCAAGTATTTTCATGTCACATCAGTCATTATTTCCTGACATTTTTCATTTCCCAAGCTTACAACTATGAAAAGGTTATTGTAGAGAATAATCCCTACTTTTGTAGTGAATTACACAGAAAAAACACACTTTTCGCTACGAAACTGCTAATACTTTTGTAGTGAAACTGCCCAAAAATACACTAAGAACGATATGAAAGGAGGGATTCCTATCTGTCTTGTCAAAACAAGTGCTAGGTGTCAGTAAATGATTGAAAGGGATAGGGTATATGCCATTCGAGTTAGTTAGGATTAAATCAAGGTACAATGGTCATGGTTGAAGTCATTATTAACATTTTAAGCATGTATTAGTCATCATTATGCCATGAGTTGTCATCAAAACTTTAAAAGCTTTCCCAATTGAGTCATTTGTCATTCTCCGCTCCCTCTTTGCATGTTATTGAGCTCTGGAGAGTTATCTCACTAAGCCCAAGTTGTGGCTGGTATTTGCAAAAGTTTGCAGGTATCACTGATCAAGCAAGGTAGAGAAGACATTAAAGTACGATGGCTGCAAAGAGGAAGACCAACAAAGGTGGCCATTGTCTTAGATATGAGCCATCATACATGAACCTGATAAATGAAGACCCAACAGCTTCAAAAGTTTTCAAAAGAACAGGTTGTTTGCAGTTTTTCCAAAAATTGCAAGGATTCCATGTACAGGTTTCTAAAGAATTTGCCCTAAATTTCAATGGAACAGCTGCAAAAGTGGGAATGCTGAACCTCACTATAACACCAAAGACTATTGCAGCAGCAACATGAATTCTAATAGGAGAAGAACAATGGTTCAAAGGTTTCAAATTCAACATGTAGGAATGTAAATAATTTATCAAACTAGAACATAGTGAGGTTGACCTTACAAATGCCATTCCAAGGAGCCACATGAAAGATAATTTCTCAAAGTTACTGCTTACTAATTCAGAGATACTTCACTTGTGAAGGGTGGTATAATAAGGTCTATTCTTACCACTTCAAGCTTCTGCTACATTTTTTTGGTAAGAAATTTCTTGATCTGCCTTTTTATTTATACAGAAGCTTAGAAAAAATGGCAAATAAATTTCAAGCTAAATCTGAAGGAAGTGAAACCTCACTTTTTCATCATGGTTTAATAAAGTTGCTGGTTTTAGATGAGCTAAAAAGACTAGGTAGAGATTGGTCTTCTTTTATGTTTGTCAATGGTCTTGAAGTGGATGCCATCACCCATAAAATAAATCCTAAACCTAGAGGTATAACATCACCTTCAGTGGCAAAAAAAAGTGAACCAGTAGGGGCAGAGCAAAGTGAACCAGTAATCATGGAAATAGAGGAATTGTAGAAACTTGTTACACCTCCTATTTCACTTGCAAAACAAAAGTCAACTATGAGAAAACCTACAAAACAAGAGAAAAATGTGAGTAAACATGGCAGCAAAAGAATTGCAAGAAGCCAAACAGTGGCTAAGGGAAATTTAGAAGACATTATACATGCTATTTATATTAAAGATACTCCCATAGTCCAAGCTGAGGATATAGATGAGGGAGGAAAGAAGCTCAAGAGAGCTAAATCAACAAAGAAGTTAGAGTTTGAAGGTGAGTATGCAGGTTTTATGTCTCAGGCTAGGAAAACCATGACAAGACATGCTATAAAACTCTTGGAAAGCATTAAAGAAAATCAGAGGGTCACTGACATTGTCTAGCCACCACCAAGTATCATTGACCTATCATCACCTACAAAAGAAGATCCAGTCATCAAGAAAAAGAAAGGAAAGGAGAAAATTATTGAAAAACAGAGTTTGAGGTCCTTGAGGAACAATTGAAGTTAGAAAATCATGAAATAGCAGTCTTGAAGAAAGAGGCAAGGAAACATAATGTCCAAAAATTGTAGTTTGAGAAAATGAAAGAGATTTGGGAAGAGCAGGTTGATAGTGTGTCAAAGACCTTAGATGATACACAACAATTAATCAAATGCACTATGCCATTGAGGAAAGAGGTGAAGCATGTTAGAAGAATGAACCTGCACTTGAAATATAGCAACAGAAAATTGAAGGAACAAGTCAAAGACCTCCAAGAGCAGTTAGAATTGATCCATGAAGAGCTAGAGAAGAAGGGTTTAAAGATGACTGTAGTTGAGGAACCCATAGCTCAACTCATCATTAATGAATAGGAAACACCTCAAGGCTCTTAAGTTGAGTTTGTTTATGTTTTGAGAGGGTAATGGAATGTTGAAAACCAATTTTATACAACTATAAGGTAGATTTTTGAAACAAGTTTAAAATCTGGAAATTACACAGTTTTCCACAGTTTCGTAGCATTTCCTAGGTTTGAAGCTAGGAAAACGCTATGAAAATTTATGTAGGTGTCTTTTTGCCTTTAAAACCACTTTTGTTGTTTTCAATATAGGATAATAGTGATTATGAAGTTTCATGTCATGATGGACACTATGAAAGAGCAAAGAAGCAGAAATTTTAAGTGAATAAGTCATTTTTTGGACAGTACGAAAGCATGCTACGAAACTGCCATGTTTTCGTAGCAAACTGTCTTTGAAGGTTTCTGAGAAATTTAAGAGAATTTTTGGACAAGTGGACACATAAATAGGTCAAGGGACCTCGCCAAAAATAATCCATGACTTGAAGACCATGAAATGGAGACAATTCATCAGTTGAAGCATTCGTTGAAGATAGGGTCATGTTTTCCTGAAAAATAGGGTTTGTTTCCATATGTTGAGGAGGATATTGAAGATGTAAAGTAGTGATGAGCTATGACATAGCCCATTCAAACATGTGAAGAATTATTTGTCAGATATGTCACTATTTTAAGAGATAAGGTAGTTTGATGTAATAAATAGGAGTTTGAGTCCTATTAGGAAAAGGACTGTTTTAGAGTGTAGCTGTCATTTTCTGATTAAAGAACATTTTTTTCTTATTATGCAAGGTGTCATAGGAAGAGTTAGATGAATCTAGCCAAGAGGTAGATCATCTCTGATGTAAGAAGGTCTATTAAAGGGTAGATTATCAAAATGGTAAAAGGTTGGAGATTTTTTTCAGTACTGCAGAATTATGTAATTTGACTGATATCAGTAATACAGAGGACTTTTTCTTGACAGACCTAAGATTCTCATGGATTTTTTAATGCCTTTCTGATCTATATTATTATGTGTACCACTTGCAGTATATTTGATATTTATTACTTAGAATTCATATGTTTATGCTCTGACTTCCTTTATTGATGAAATGACTGTGTTGCCTTTTGTTCTATGAGTGATTTACCTTTGTTAAAAACTCTTTACCTGCCTCAGCTTCCATGTCAAGAAACCTTACCACTGAACCTACTAATTTTTTGACTCCATAAGCCTAATGGTTGCTGACCTGTACTCTTTTCAACCTACATACATCAAAATCAAGTTATTTTTCAAATAGAGTTAACCATCCTGTTTCATCATTATCTAATATCATAAACCCCTTTGAGAGAGCCCTCTCAGACTGAAGAGTCTAAGCTTCAGTCGCAAGCTGGTTTGAAACAGTTACATAGAGTGGTATGATTAGCAACCAATCAAGTGCAATTTTGTGATAACAAGACCAAGACACCTAACCCTTCCCGAGTCAAAGGAGTAAAGGTCATGATATGGGCGGGTAATATCCAATCCTAACTTTTCCATTATGGCTTTAGGCATGAGGTTGTGGGAGGCCCTAGAGTCTAGCATAACATTGTGAAGGATAAAGTCATGGATTCTAAGACTGAGGTAGAAAGGTGGGACTTCGCTGTCTGGTAATTTTCCATATACGGTTGGGCCAAAAAAAAGCTCAGGGTGGTCATTGCTAACATTCACCATATCATATGTTTGGTCTACTTTGAGAATTTCAGCTACTTGAAAATTATACTGATCATTCTTAACCAATTCATTCAGAGGAATGGAAACTTTCAATATGGAAATCTCATTCTCTAGAATATAAAAATTAGGGTATTTTTCTTCCTCTTTGGATGTGATATCCTTCCTTTAGGGCTATTCTTTGGCAGAAATATCCTTTCTTTATCTTGCAGTTTTTGTTTCCTTATATTTCTTTGAATTGATGGTGGATGCCTCTTTGTTCTTTCTATGATTAGTGGCAGAAAGTTCCTTTTATTTGTGCTGATTTGTAGAGGTCAGTTCTTTGGGCTGAGTATCCTTTTGAGAAGTTGGGCTCACTTGATTTGAAGTGATATGCGCGTTGACGTTCCTCAAACTATATTTCCTTTGAACTAAGCTAAGGGAATTTTGGTAACCTCTTTGATAATCTTCCGTCTATGCTTCTAACATATCATCATTTGAAAAAAACAATTGCTAATCATCAGGGTGATCAGCATAAGGTTCTTGAGAATATTCTTCATCTTCGGTTAATAAAATGGGTTGTTGGTCTTTGTAAAAAAGATGATTTTATTCTAAAATATCTTCTTTGTCAAGTGCCTATGCATAATTCCGCTGGAGTGGAGTACGAATCTGCTACTGTGCCTATTGGCCTGACCTATTTTCTCTCTTTGTTTGATTCTAAATTGAGGTTGTTGTTGTTGATGACCTTTGAAATTCAATTCTTGATTTGATTTTGTGATTGTCTATTTGATATTGTTATCCTATCCATAATCTTCTCCATGGTTCTAATTAAAGTGTCCAAGCTACCATCTAATGAAGTAGACGACTCCTCTTTTATTATGACCCTTTTTCTATTTTTGTCTTTGATTTCTTAATAAAAAAGTTTTCTTCAACACTCATGACATTGCTTTGCATTTCTTCAAGAGTTTCAAGACTCCTCTCCCTCAACTGATAGGACATGTCTGGATGAAAGGCATCAGGATAATGAAGTAATGCCAAGCTAGGAGGAGGCTTGATATCATTTGGGATGGATTTGTACACCTTGTTGAATTTGACAATGAATTCTTGTACAGATTCCTTTTGATTTCTTTTCAAAGAATTATATTCTGCTAGAATTTGAAGAGGATTATTCTTTTCTTCCCACTTGGCTAAGAAAATATCGATAAGCTATTATGGGTTAGCTGCTGAAAGTGTTGTTAGAGTATGAAACCACTTCTTATCATCTCCTGAAATTTTTTTGGGCTATCACATGCATCTTGGTATCATCATTATCGATCTCTTCTAGATCAATACAATTTGTTACTTTCACTACATGCTGCTGAGCTTTGACCTTTGTTGTTCCATCAAATAGAGGGAGTCTCTGACCATAACCTTGAGGAAAATCAGTAAGTGCAGGAGGCAAAACTAAAAGGGAAAATCATGTCATGACTGTTGTAGAAGGTTGTGTGGCAATAACAGTAAGGGGTGTTGATGAAGGAGTTTATTTTGGAGGAAGTAGTGTATGAGCAGTGGATGATGATGGAGCAATGGATCATAATGGATCAGCTAAACGAGGAGGTTTAGGTGTAGATATATCAGCAGGAAAAATTTCTTGCTGATATTGAATATAAGCTTTTTCAGAGGTAAATTGTAGGTGATTGACCAATTTTTGAAGATTATGAAACAAAGACCAAAATTTCCTATCAAATTCATCAGATGAAGACTCTAACGATGGCAAGATTAATTCAAATTTAATAGGATCAAAGACTATTTCAGAAAGAGAATATTTTGATCTTTTATTAAACATAGAAAGCTCAAAATTGATATCAAAGGGTAAGTCTTCAAGTGTCGTTAAATATGCAGGCAGGGATATAGATCTTACCAATGAAGATGTGCTTGTTTCAACTTGCTCAGGCTGAGATCTTTGCTTCCTCAATATCCTTTCAGGGTCTTCAACTGGTGATGGAGGATTCAAATCAAGATTGGATCTCGTGAAATTTTTAGGAGTGAGTTGTGAATCTGCACTTTGGATCTGAAAAGTTGAATCATCCTTGTTTTAAATCTAGGATCTGTCACCCACAGGCCTAGACCTCAATGAACTTGAAAGAAAATTCCCAGGGAAGATTTGAAATTCATTTCCCTGGAAACGACTCCAAAAATGTAATCCTCCACAGTGTTCCAAGGCTGAGAAAGGAGACCGAAGGAGGTAACCTCAAACCCATGTGGCTAGCTGACCTCCAATGAACCTTCAAAACACTAAACTACTACTAAATGTTGCTTGCTACAGAAACATGCAATTTCTTAGCGTGGTTTTGTAGCAAATCCACTTCACCTATTTATGCCAATTTTTAGCCTTATTTTCTGGGTTGGATGTGTTTGTTAGGAAAAATGAGCTAAATACAAATTTTCTCCCTCTTTGATTTCACCAAAAAATGTGATTTTTGACAAAAATTCACCTACAGGGATTTCATAGAAAAATCTGCGTTTCAAGCCTGGGATTCACTACGAAATTTCCTATTTGGAAGAAAAACACAAAATTTTCCCTTTTCTTCAAAATTTCACTTTTAAATCTGAAAATGCTGATTTCTGAGTGCTGGAAAAACATCAAAAAGGTGATAGGTCTATTCCTCAAGCTTTGGGAACTTATTCTTTACCAGTAGGAGGATGAATCTCTTCAAGCTCATTTATCACTATGGTTTTAAGTCCTTTTTTCTTCAGTTCTGATTGTATCATATCCATTTGATCCTCTACTCTTTGACCCGAATTTTAAGCTTCTTCATTTCAGATTGTAACCATAAGTTTCTTTTTCTGGTGTGTTTCATCACCCTTCTCAAAGGAAGTGTCCTTTTCAGAAAATTCTTTCCATGGGTTAGTGAATCATCATATTGGTTTAGCTAGTCATTTAATTCTTCTTTGAAATCTTCTATCGGGCTTTTGTCTACCTTGGCTTCCTGTAACTCTAACTTGATCTCAATGACCTCTTCTCTAGCCTCTCTTAATTGCTCCTTTAGTACATGCACTTCAGTTTTTTCCATCATCTGCTCTTTACCTTTCCTTTTCACAAAGACCTCCTCTACTGTTGGAGACAAGTCAGTAATATCCTCTGTGATAGGTTGCTTGCCTTTGTTGGTATCCTCTATCTTCTTATTTTCCATGACACCCTTTGCAAGTTGCAGTCTAGTGGGTGGTTTCCTTGGCTGAAATAAGAAAATTGCATCTTCTCCTGCAAAATCCAGCTTTTTAATAGTCTTAACTTTCTTTTTCTTCTTGTCACCTTCAATGTCTTTAGCTATGACTACTGGAGTCTCTTCAATATCTATAGCTTGAAGTATGTCTTCAAGGTTTCCCTTTCCACTTGATTAAATTCTGGTTATACTCCTGTGGCCATGCTTACTTATCTTTTGTTTGTTGCTTGTAAGTGAAGGTTGTGGAATTTTTGCCTCTTGTATAGGTTTTGTTTCAACATCCATTGGCTCTAGGACATGCTCTATCTCTTCTTCATTTACACCTTCTATCTGAGTTGCAGATTTAGCATTTTTATTTCATGGAGTAGCTTTCGGCTTTGGTATTTTCTTAGGTGTCACTGAATCAACTTCATAACCACTGAGGAAAAGGAAAGTAGCCCAATCTCTATTTAATATCTCAATTCCTCCAGCACCATGATTTTAATAAAACCATGGTGGAAGATTGATGTCTCACTGCCTTCAGCGCTGGCTTGAACCTTGTCAGACATTTTCCCTAAGCTCCTAAACAAGAAGAAGGGAAGACCAAGAGACTTCTTACCAATGAAGTGCAATATAGGCTTGAAATGGTACAGGTAAACCATATGATATCTCCCCTCACAAGTAAAGTACTTTTGGATCACAAACAATAGTTTGGAATAAATCTCCTTCATATAGCTCCTTGGAATCCCAGATGCCATGTCAACTCCAATGTGTTCTAGTTTTACAAATTCATCACAACTCTACATGTTGAATTTATTGGATTTAAACCACTCTTCACCCTCTTTTGGTATCTCCGTGGCTTGAGAAATGGTCTCAGGTGACATTGTAAAATTTAGAACCCCCACCTTGAAGCTATTCCTATGAAATTTACTGTGAAATCCTTTGATACTTGAGCATGAAAACCCTGGAGTTTTTGACAGTATTTTAGGCATCCAACATTGTTGAATGCTCCCACAAAGTTGGGGTATTCATTGAGTATCTTGAGTTCCATGGGTTCATATCCCACACAAGATCCTGCCTTGTTTACTTTCTTCTTCATAACCATCCTATTTTATAACCACACTGCCTTCTTGAATTATGACACCTGCAAAGAGAAAAAAATGAACAACAAGCTGCTTGTGGTGGAAATAAGCTTCTCAGAGATGATAATGGATTGATGCATGAAAAAAGTGAACAAAAGATGTTAGAGAGGTCAGTTTGGGACAAGTTTTAAAAATGAATTCGAATGTGGCGAGCATTGTTGTAGTGTGTTTACACCAGTTTAAGGGGTGTGGTTTACCCCTTTAAACTATTGGTAACAGGAAGAAATAAGTGGAGTAAATAAGCATAATCTATAGAAGAAAGAACATGAAAATTTAATCTAAAAAATAAACTAAAACTAAACATAAATAAATAGAAGCTCTGAACGAGTCAAATGACACAATAATGCAAATGGTGGCTCTAGGCCCCTCTTATTAAGATCTGGTAGTAAGAAGAGTGATACTTTACCCTCTTGCCAAAGGCACCCTAGACAATGGTTCTAGGTCCCGATGCAAGGATGTTTTTATCCCAAGCTTGCCTCGGTGTAGTCTCCCTCTCTCTCTATCATGTGGATTGAGCTTGTTGGGTGGCCAACAAGTGAGTCCTCTCTGTCTTCAGCTCCGGGTCACACGCTACTAGTATTTCTTGGGAAATTCTGGCCAACATAACAATGTGATCACCCATTCTTCATCTCATGGTGGCTTTATATAGGGGATTTCAAATCCTCCTTCTCTCCCTTGGTACATTATGGATGGTGACTCAAGGGAGGGGTATGAGTCCTTTGTGTGCTCCAAATATTCCATTGTGTGCTCACATAGTTTCTAAGGAGGCGTTGGTGGCTTCAAGTAAGGAGTAACTTGTCCTTTGCTTTATCTGGTCCCAGATAGTGACATTTCGCCACTCTCAGTAATGCACGCTTATCGGGAAAAAAGGCACGCGGAAGGCGCTCTTCTCAAAGGATAATGCACATAAATAACATTTTAGGACTAGTTCAAATTTGATTTTCCTCAAGCCTTTGAGATTTTTAAATACTTTTCAGATTCTGTAATGTCTTCCAACCCTGTAAATCCTTTGGCTTGACATTAATTAATGTAATATTCTACTGTACGATTTTCCAGTGTTAACAGTTTCCCCCCATTGTGTGAGGTCTAGGAATAATTGTATAGTCGAAATACATTATAGTTAATTTTCTTTATCGGGCATAGAGAGAGAGAGAGAGACCCGTGTGAAGCCTTGGGATTGAAAACACCCTGCATCATTTCCAAGAATGACCATGGCCTAAGGGATCCCTATAAGCAAATATAATTTACAATACATATAAAAAATTTCAACGAGGTGGGCATGTCCCATGCTCGTGATGCTATGGCTAGTTAAACAAAATTGACAGATATATGTTCTGTCTGTGTCACTACTATGGTAGTGATGCTGGCGGTTGTTGACGACGACTGCTGACACCCTTAGAGACATTTTTTCTTTGACAATAGGTGGAATGTGGTACGCATATGCGTAAACTTGGTATGCCATATAGCTATGAAATGTACGCATAGGTGATGGCTGGGACCTTCCCGTGTAAGCATTGTTGACAGAGACGCTTATGGAGGCATGGGTCTTCGACTGATCTCATCAAAGTAATGGTTGTAAAGTGTAACATAATCTCGACATGAAAGCTTTTTTTGTAGTCAAATGTCGTGAGGATCGATGACATCCGTGGACAATGATGTCTCCCATACACTCGAGGATGCCCCTTTGCATGGAGAGGGGTAATCCAAGGTACCACTTCCTTTTTGGAATATAGGTGTTGAAGTCAACAAAAAGGAAGCTTTAACCAAACGAGGGGTTGCCGATATGAGGTATCGGGGACCTGGATGTGGTGGGTTTAACATAGGCATCTTGGCGAGAGATTACCGAAACCGATGATGGGGATTCGCGTCCCGAGGTCGAAGTATAGTTAAGAGTTTGGCGTAGTCATTCAACACTATGAAGGGGAAATCCCTAGAGTCGATAGGACTTCTAGGGCGGGTATAAGCTGGCTATGAATGTCATGATGGTTTGTGCGTGGGGGGGTGAAATACTCTGACCAAGGGACCTTATCATTCAGGGAATCCGTAATAATACTACAATCACAATACATATAAAAAATTTCAACGAGGTGGGCATGTCCCATGCTCGTGATGCTATGGCTAGTTAAACAAAATTGACAGATATATGTTCTGTCTGTGTCACTACTATGGTAGTGATGCTGGCGGTTGTTGACGACGACTGCTGACACCCTTAGAGACATTTTTTCTTTGACAATAGGTGGAATGTGGTACGCATATGCGTAAACTTGGTATGCCATATAGCTATGAAATGTACGCATAGGTGATGGCTGGGACCTTCCCGTGTAAGCATTGTTGACAGAGACGCTTATGGAGGCATGGGTCTTCGACGAATCTGATCAAAGTGCAATGGTTGTAAGTTATGATACAATCTTGACATGAAAGCTTTTGTCGTAGTTGAATGTCAGGAGGATCGATGACATCTGTGGACAATGATGTCTCCCACAGTGCCACTTGAGGATGCCCCTTTCTATGGAGAGGGGTGATCCAAGGTACCACTCCCTTTTTGGAATATAGGTGTTGAAGTCGAAAAAAAGGAAGCCTCAACTGACCGAGGGGTCTCCAATATGAGGGATCGGGGACCTGGATGTGGTGGGATTAACATAGGCATGTTGGCGAGAGATGACTAAAACTGATGATGGGGATTCAGTGTCCCGAGGTCGAAGTATAGTTAAGTAGCTTGGCCGTAGTCATAGTTATTTATGAAGGGGAAAATCCCTGGAGTCGGTAGGACTTCTAGGGCGGGTATAAACCAGCTATGAATGTCATAATGGTTTGTGCGTGGGGGTGAAATACTCCTACCAAGGGTGTTCAGGGAATGTTTCCATGGGAGAAAAGATGAAATGAGAGGGTGAAGGTACAAAGTGCACCGTTTGCGGTCTTTGTAAACTGACCAAAAGAATAAAATAATGGGGTTTTTTTTGTACAAAAAATAGAGATGGGTACCCCAAAACATGAAAGTGCTCCCTCACTGATGGTGTGAGGAAGGTGTTTTACTGAGGGCAGGGGTCCCATTTTTTGGTTTCATGTGCGGGGTTGATGAAGCGGATGAAAAAGTGTCGCAGATGGGATTATGATGGTGGAGGTATGGTGGGACAAATGCGAGGCGTGGTGGTGCGCTTTTGATCTGCTTGTACAACCTGGTCGCCTGGAAAGGGGGATTTAGATTGTATGGTAAAATTGACCTTATGCATGATGAATGGATAGGCATGAGGTGCTTCCCGGACTAAAGTGGTATGGCCATGGCGTCACTTTTGTTGTGATATGGTCTACTGTGGGTGACGAGCGCCATGGAGGGGAGGCTCTACTAACCATTGAGGTTGTTTATCATGTGCAGGATGAGGTGATGATAAACACGGTCGGAAATGAGGACCCTATGATTTATTTCAAATGGGGAAATGATGTCAGGATATTCAAAGTTCTCTGGGACTCTATCATGTTGGGGGTAGAATGATACCTGCTCTCAAACTTTCAGCAGATGGTGATGTGAAAGGTTTTGCGAGATTTTCCTGCAAAAACAACTACCTCAAGTGAAAGCATCTTCTTTATCAAATATTATTGAACGTCGTGAGCTTTAACAAAGAAGATGAGAGAGGGCATACCTGCCGACACTGAAAATTTAATTTTTTGGGAGTGTGATTGCGTGGCATCGCCTTTGGGCGTTATGGAGTGTGTTGGGGTCCTGTGTTTTGATACATTGGCTTACCAAAAGAAAAGGCAACATACAAACCAAACTTTAGAGCTCTAGGATCTAGCCCTCCTAGTCTCAGAGAGGGATCTCTCAATATATTTATAAAGATGTGTCTTGAAAGGTTTAGAAGTTGATTTTAGGCTAGTTATGAAGTTCAAGGTTGTTCGTTTTTGTTTGGTTGGACAAGTATGTTTCATGTGGTATAGATATAGCATGGGAATCTACAAGCCATTGGGCAATGGAGTCATGTGAAGTCCAAATAGTTCTGACTCAGAAGGAAGGGAAACCAAAGGGAAAATCTAACTTGGTCTAGGGTCTGTTGAATAGTATAGGTGAAATAGAATGGACATTAAGGACTAAGAGTGAACAAAAAACTAAACCCTTTCACAATGGCTTAAAGGATTCGGGGAACGCCCTATTTCCTCCAGTAAGCTCATTGCTTTGGACTTAATCAATATAAACACTCAAAGAAAGGAGAAATGTAGAGTAAACCTTCTAAGTGAATTATAGGATTCGGGGAACACCCTATTTCCTCCTTCAAGTTCACCTTTGAGAGTTTAACCAACAGGACATACAATTGCATTCAAAGAATATGGAATGCCTTAGACATCTAGGACTACAATTATAGGGGCCTTCAACACAATGATAACAATAAGGAACAGAGGGTATGATTGAAACAAAACCTCACTGTCAAACTTCCAGCATTAATAATCAAAGGTAGACTCCGGATACAATATTTAGTGGTAAAGAAAGAGGGAACGCCTAAACAATCTTTAACACAATCGAATTAACCATTTATGAAGTAAAACAAACTGAATATAAAGAGAGCTATTAGACTACCCTGTCACATTCAATATCATAAAACATATAAATAGTGAAGGATAAACAGGTCAGAGGTGCTTCTAAGATACATTTCTCTGCCTAAAATTTTTATCCTACTGTAAGCAAAGCATGATGGAACAAAGTGGAAACATAGGAAGTAACATAGACAATAAGAATTACATCACCAAAACCAGGCTCATGGATCCGATGGTCCAGCCTCCTTCATCAACAGAAAAACACAGATATTCACACTCCTTCAGAACACCAAAGCTTCTTCAAAGTAGCAATAAGTATTACTTTAGAAATCACAAAATGCAAACCTTTTACAATGAGACTTCGAAGAGTCTTTATAGAGAAAATGAGAAAATTAGGTGAGGAAAGTTTTAATGATTATCAGTGAGAGGAGGAGGTATTTTGAATGCTCCATTCTATGCCTTAAACATTTCATTGAATTCTAGACAGGATCAATAACTTTATGGCTTGTTTGAGGCCATTTTGATATGACAGAAATCACCCACAAGGTGTCCTTGAGAAGAAAATCATCCGAAGAGGTACTATTATCTTCTCGATGTGAGTTAAGTGAGGAATGGGCTATGAGGACTCCCATACTTCTAAATAACTGCCTCTGACAATTTGTAGTAGCTTCCCTGGTGTAATAACTACTTGGCAGACTTGTGTGCATGGGTAAAGGTCAGGTCTATGTCAGTCATCTTTCTGCATCACTAGCTGCTTTGTCTCTTTTGTACTTAAACCTGTTTTAGCTATGTTTATGCTTTGACTTCGCTGATTGCTCGAACTGCTTTTAGCACTGATTTCTTCAAAGGCTGTGTTAGTCTTTCAATATTATGCCTTTCAACCCTTTAGTATTTTCCTGATACACTTTAAACTTCTGCAGACCTGTTTGTGTGAATACACAGGCTAAAAAGGGCGCTGGAGGATTCATGTCGGGGTCAATAACCCTGATCTTCAATAAAAAACAAAAATTCTTTTAAACCTGCAAAACATGAGAAACCTATTATGAAATCCTGCGTGGGGCTTAAAACTGCTTCAGAAAGGTTTTGGCGGAGGTGGAGGAGCTATTGCAGAGGAAACGTGCGCGACGGAGAAGGGTTACATGGCGCAACACCATGAAACTGAGGTTTAGACATGAATTAGCATGCGAAAATAATTTTAGTGTTAAAACATAAAAGTTTAATGTTTGGGAAAATATAAAGGAAATGGGAAAATGAAATGGAAAACATATGAAATGGACCTTAGGTGGTGGGACCCAGTCATGGCGGAGGGCGATTAAACGTGAGCCATTGGATCTGGGTTGAATGGATGGTCACGATTGGATCGGCGGATCGCAATCGGGGGAGGCAGCGGGGTTGAAACATTGTAAACTCTTGATTTGCGATGGGGTGATTGAGCACCAGCCGTCTGATCCAGGTCAAGATCGACGACAGAGATTGAATCGGTGGGGAGGAAGACTGGAGCGATGGGAGGGGAGCGATGAGACCTGGGGCGTTAGATCTTGAGAGATCAACGGCCACGATCGGATCGGAGGATCGTGATTAGGGAAGACAGAAGGAGGGGACGCATGGGCTGGCGCGATGCGATCAGTGCTGGGCCGTCAGATCTATTTAGATCAATGGCTCGGATCGCAGTGGGGCAGATAGAACAGTAACACTATCGCATCGGAGGTTTTTGGTTTAACAAAGAAAATCACTCGTATGAATGTTCCAATTGTGATTAGGGCCACATGCCTTAAGCACTTGTTTCTGGGCACGGGGCATATGGGAGAAGTGGTAAAGGGGGCTGGCCGAAAGGGGCTTAAGGCCTTAGTGCAGAAATGAGTTTTAGGACAAAAATGAGGATTTTTAGGGATTTTCTTGGCTTTCGGTAGAGGGGAAAAGTTTTTTTAAACTTGTAACAAGGGATTTTTAGATGTTCAAAGGGATTTTGAAGGCTTTTTAGGAGGAAATGGGGGTCTTAAAGAGGAAAAGGAGGCTTTTATGAAAATGAGGGGAAATGAGTCGAAATGGGCAGTTTTCAGAGGCCTTTGGAAAACAGTTTCTTTCATAAATTTGGCATGGTTTTGGGCATGCCCTTGTAGAAACAGTAGTGGAGATTAATCCAAAGGGATAAAGAATCATCATAACACTTCAAAGATGATGGATTTTCAGGGGAAAATAAATCTCTTGAAGGCTTGAAAACAAACTTAGCCACCATTTGGTATATCATAATTTATGGGTGGCTAACAGTGGGTCCACTTGGGGAGGAAAACTTTCCCTTTAGGTGTCTAGAACCTCAGTAATCTCTGTATTTGGCAGACCATTTCCTTTCCATTGGGCAGCAATTTCTCTTTTGATCTGATAGCATTTGCAACAACCTGAAAACAAATGTCATTCTTCAAAACAACATTCCTTCCTGCCCATTCCTACTGTCCTATCATTTTTTCTTCCTTTGAGTGCACTTGGATTAGAAAACTCTTTTCAAACATTTTATTTTGCAAACAGAAAAATAAACCTATCTAATGCTACCCTTATTTCTCCAAGAGCCCAGATTAAACAGTTAGACTCTTAATTCTATACCTAATCTAATACGTGTCAGGATTAAAGAGTCTGGCAGGTTTTCATTCTCTATATTCTAAGACAAAAATTGAAAATACAGTCAAACCAGGATTAGACTGTCTGGTTTTCTATGGGTCCATGGCATAAAAATAGCTGCACATGAACTGAAAATAGCAGAAATTAAACAAAAATTGGAAGGATTAAAGATCTGGAATTCAAACACATTCTTCCTTCTTTCTGTGACTCATATTTTGAGATTTTTAGAGTCACCTTTCTTTCTTCACTTCAGCTCTGGTTTGGATCATGTTAGAGCTTTTCTCTTTTCTTCTATCCTAATCTATTCTACTGCTAAGCCAAGATTGAACAGTTTGGCAGATCTTCTTCGCTATCCTATCAGCAGTAAATTGAAATCTACCCAATCATGATTAGGCTGTATGATTGGACAATAGTGCTTCTTAACGTAGTGGCATTTGAGCTTGCACACGTTCAAATTTTCTTTCTTTTTGGTATGGGGCTATACCTTTCTTGTTTTATCTCTGCCCTCTTTTCTATTTTTTTTTTTTTTTGAACGCCAACGGTATGTACAATGGATGAAAATCTCTAGAACTTAAGACTCTTGATAGAAGTAGTGTTTAAGCATCCTGCCATTGATAGGACCTCCTAACACTTCTTCACCATTCAGTTCTTGCAAGAAAAATGCATTATGCCCTCTTAAGGAATGAATAATATAAGGCCCTTTCCACAGATTTTCAAACTTGCCATGTTTTCCTTTCTCTTCCCTTCTTGAATCCCATTTGAGAACCACATTCCCGACTTGGAAGTCATTTGATTTAGTCTTTTTGTCAAACTTCCTTTTGATGTTTTCTTGGACTGCTTGAGTTCTCTGGCAACTTCCTCTCTGGTCTGCTGCAAGTGGATGGTCTGATTGATCCTTCTTTGCATATCATTTTCTTCAACTTGAACTTCCTGAAGGAGTTTCATGACTGGAACTCCCAAGGATGTTGGGAAAACAACATCCATGCCATAGACCAGCTGATAGGGGGATGTTTTGATTGACTTTTTGGTGGTTAACCTGTCAGCCCACAAAGAATGAACAAGCTTACCATGCCACGCTTTTTGATTCTGCTCCAACAAATTTTTGATGATGTTGATCAGGCACTTGTTGGAAGATTTAGCGAGTCCATTTCCTTGGGGGTAATAGGTAGTAGAGTGGCCCAAGGTGATCCGATATTTATGGCAGAAATCAACCATATTTTTCAATTTAAAGGCAGCAACATTGTCTGTGATTATTTTCCTAGGAAAACCAAATCTAGACAATATGTTGGTCTCAAGGAATTTAATAATGACACAGTCAGTAGCATTCCTAGTGGGTATGGCCTCTATCCATTTGGTAAAATAATATGTGGCTGTGAGGATCCATTTATGCCGGGCTGAGGAGGGTGGATGGATTTCCCCTATAAAGTCCAAACCCCACTGTTGGAAGGGTGTTTCAACACTAATAGGCTTCAAGGGTAAGGGCAAGAGCTTTCTTCTACCATCGAAAATCTGGCATTTGTGGCAAGACATTACTAGTTTGTGGGTGTCTGGAAAAAGGATGGGCCAATAATAACCTGATCCGAGGATTTTGTTTGTTGTGGTCTTCCAATTTAAGTGCCCTCCACATTCTACTTGATGCATTTCATGCATGATTTTTCCTGCATCATTCTCAAGTAAAAATTTTAGTAGTATCCCAACAACGTTCTTCCAATATAAAACTCCATCTATCATGCAATATTTTAAAGCCTTCTGTTTCACAAATCTGGCCTTTTTTTCTTATAAAGAAGGAGCGTTCAAGTAAAGCAGTACATAAATAATATCAACGTACCATGGAGAGTTTGTGAATGTTTCTTCAGTGAATGGTGCTGGGAACTCTTCTATCTCTTCTAAGGCGTCAACCATATTCAAATCCAGAACTTTGAAGTTAGACTCTGCCATAAGCTTTGCTAATACTTTCCCTTTGTCGAGTTTAGTAGGCCTAATTTCCAAGTCATATTCCAGAATAGTGGCAATCCACTTTCCCCTTTTACCATCAGGGTCCTGACTTAGAATGTCTTTGACTACGGTGTGTGGCACTAAGGCAATGATATGTGAGTGTAAGATGTATACTCTAAAATCCTTCAAAGATTTTACCAATGCCAAAGCTTGTTTTTCCATAATGTTGTATTTGAGTGGGGCATCTCTTAAGGCTTTGATGAAAAAGGATATAGGCTGTTCTTTCCCCAAGTTTTTCTTCTACAACAATACTGCAACTATTGTATGTTCAGAGACAAAGGAAAAAATATAAAAATCTTTGGTGAAATCAGGACTGATCAAGACTGGTGCCTGAGTAAGGGCTTGTTTCACTAGCTCAAATGACTGTTTGGCTTGCACTGTCCATTTAACACCTACTTCTTTCCTAAGCATGTTAGTGATGTTTCTTAATAGCTTAGCAAGGTTGGGGATGAAACTCCTCAAAAAATTAATCTTTCCAATGAAAGACTGTAATTCTTTGAGGTTCCTAGGGTGGATGATATTCAGTATGCCATCAATTCTTTCAGGATCTATTTTAATCCCTTCTTCAGAGATTATATGAACAAGAAGCTTTCCTTCTTGGAGGCCAAAGAGAATCTTCTTAGGATTTAATGATAAGCAAAATCTTCTGCATTTCTCAAAAACTTTCCTTAGATGTTCTAAATGTTCTTCATCAGTTCTGGAGAAAATCGTGATATCATCTAGGTAGATGATTATAAAGTAGCCTATGTCTTCCTAGAAGGCTATGTCCATGGCCCTCTGGAAGGTGGCCCCTACGTTCATCAAGCCGAATGGCATTTTGACATACATAAATGTCCCCCACAGTGTGGTAAAGGTTGCCTTATTTTGATCACTTGGGAGGACTAACACTTGGTTATAACCCGAGAACCCATCCAGTAAGGATATTATTTTTGACCCAGCTACCCGCTACAGAATGTGGTCCATTTTTGGAAAGGGGTAGTTATCTTTTAGAGAGGCTCTATTTAGGAATCTGAAGTCAATACACAGCCTAATATCCCCTGTCTTTTTCCTGACAGATACCAGATTGGAGACCCATTCTGAGTACCTGACAGGAAAAATAATCCCTGCATCATGCATCTTCCTAATTTCTTTTTCTATTGCATGCAATAAGACAGGGTTTATCCTCCTTAATTTCTGTTTGAAAGGCCTATGATTTTCCTTAAGGGGAATCTTGTGCTGAATGATGCTAGTGTCATATGATTTCAAATCTTTATACTCCTAGGTAAACAAATCTATAAACTCTTTGAAGAGTGCTATGTATTGTTGTTTGATGTGGGCAGGAAGGATGATAGACAACTTAATCATTTTAGGCTTTTTTGGGCTGCCTATATTGTGCTCTTCCATGTTAGTTTCCACGAGTTTTGTGTTTGGTTCCTTAGCCACATCATTGAAATCAAAGAGTTGTTCTAGTGGCGCAAGGCCCTTGGGTATGGTATCACCTTTACACTCTAGAACCTCAAGGTCTTTTTGCTCTGGATCATTAGATAAATTAGCTTTGAACAGATGATGAAACTGATTTAAATTGGTAGGAGAGGGGGGCTCTGTTTCAGGAATTTGTTCCCCATCTGAACATTCCCTTTCATGGCTGCAACTTGGTGATGTTGTGTCAAACTCATTCTTTGAATGCAGGAAATCCTCTATATGTTTGTCATTGTTAAAAACCCGCTAATGATCTTCGTTATTAGGCACTACTGGTCTGTTCTTTACTTTATAACGAGTTGTTCCTCAATTTGTGGTATCTGGTAGTTACTAGCAGCAAAAGCGAGTTCGTTTGCCAGATGGTTTTGGGCTCTTGGTATGAACACCAGTTCATATTTTTCGAAAGTTTTCAGGAGGTCTAAAACAATGTTCCTATATTCTCTGAGTCTGGGGTTTTTGGTTGCGTACTCCCCTTTGATTTGTCTGATGATCAACTCAGAATCTCCTTGTACTGATATCTTTTTGGCCTTTAAATCTTTCAGTATATGCAGGCCAAGGAGAAGGGCTCCATACTCTACGATGTTGTTAGTGCATGAAAATTCTAATTTGCAGGCATGTCCTTTGTTTGAGTTGTGTATCCATACACCAACCCTTGCACTATTTTTGCTGCAAGAGCCATCAAAACTTATTTTCCAAAGTGTTTCTGTTTCACTTTCATTTTTTTTGTGTTACTCAGGGCTGCTGGGGGTTGAGGTATCTAGAGGTTGAGAGGAAGACAGATCTGAATGTTCTGGTGAACTAATGTCTTGCTTGATTTATTTCTTTGTTTGGGTGACCTCATCTTCGTTGTACAAAATGAAGGAATCTAAATCTGAATGGGTGGAATAAACAGGGGTGTTGTGAGGTTTGTCCTTGCTGCTCACCATGTATTTCATAAGGGTTTCCCTATACAATCTTCTGGTTTGACCAAACACCGGTATGGTGGCATATGACATATCCATTTGAAGGCTGCCCTAGATCTTCGCTCCCCATGATCTAGATAAAAACATACCATATTTTGGGGGAATGTCAACTACTACTACATCCATTACAAGGTTCTTAGTAGGAATTTAGGATAAGTTAACACACAAATATTTAATTAATCCCAAGCATTTGACCTTTCTTGAATCAAAGGAGTACAAGTCTTTGTAGGGCCTAGTAATCTCTAAGCCTAAGCTTTCCATTACTGCTTTAGGCATAAGGTTGTGTGATGCTCCTGAATCCAGCATGGCATTGTGTAAGACTTTGTCATGTATGTTTAGACTGACATAGAAGGGAGGCACATCCCCTTCCTTATATTTTCCCTCAATTTTAGGACCAAACAACAAATCAGGCTTATCATCTATTAGGTTCACAGTAGCAGTATCCACATGTATATTCAGAGCTTTTAGGACCTGGTCTTTGTACACTTCCTGGGTCACTAATTCAGGCAGAGGTATGTTAATTTTAATCTTTGCAATCTCTCCCTCTAGGCTGAAAGGAACTATCTCTTTTGTTGTATTTATATCTGTTTTCTCACTTGCGTTTCTTTCAGCAATTTTGACTTGCTGGGTTTTATTGGGACTGTTAATCTGAGTTGTTTTATTAGGGCTGCTAGCGAAGGTACTAGGGAAACTCTGTTCAACATTTGGTTGGCTTCTTTTCTCTTTTTTTAAATAAGCCCTTTTAGCTATTGTGATAGCTTTGTTAGCTGTCTTTTTAGTCTGATTTTATGTACTTTTCCTAACAGCAGAGCTAGTGTTTTTGTCATTTGGGCTATCTATGTTCCCTTTGCTTCTTAGATCATAATGTTTGTTCACCTCCATGATGGAATTTTCAAACCCAAATCTATAATCTTCAGACTCCTCATGAGTATCTTCCTTTGGTTCTAAAGAGAAGAAACCTTGTTCTTCTTCAGTGAGGAAAAAATCATCCTCACTGTCTGATCCAATTAGGTTCACATGGTTTTCTCCCAAATTTTCAATCTCCCTTTCTTCCTCTTGATCTACGTAGTTTTGTTGGAAGGGAGCTCTAATTTTCTAGTCACGATCTCTTTGTCTATCTTGATTGTTATCTCTTCTAAAGTTTTGGTTTCTATTTCGATTTTGGAGGTTGTTTTGGTTTTCTCTTGGTGGTGCTCTCTCAAGTAAGCTCATCCTTTTCATCATCTCTTCCATCATCCTTTCCATTTTTGAGATATATGTGGAGGGTACAGTGTCATCTTTATAAGTTACCCTCTTCTCCGATCTTAGCCTAGCTCTTTTCTCAATTAAGTTCGCTTCTACACTCACAGCTCCTGTCTGCATGTCTTCTAGAGTTAAATAATCTCTTTCCCTTAGCTAATAAGCCATATCCGCATCAAACCCTTCGGGATATTTTACTAGGGCCATGCCTTGGGGAGGCTTCATGTGAGGAGGAAGGGCATTGTAGACACTGTTAAACCTGGTGGAGTAATCATGGACACTCTCTCCCTGATTTCTTTTAAGGTTCTGATATTTTGCTAGTATCTGGAGAGGGTTGCTTTTGGCTTCCCATTTGTTTATGAATGCTTGATGTAATGCGGGCAGATCATGGTTGCTATTAGGAGTTAAGCCTTTAAACCACTTCTTTACCTCTCCTCCTAAACTCTGGGAAAATATTCTCATTTTAACGGTCTCACCATCTATTTCCATGTAATCGAATGCATCTCCCATTTCATCTACATGTTGTCAAGCTGTGGTAGATTTTTTTCCAGGGAAGTGTGGAATTTTGGATTGATAGTCATTTGGTAAGGGAACCAAAGGTTGTGGTAGCACTAGTGGGGCATACCATGATGTCATGGTAGTGTTTTGTTGAGGTAAAGGATTAGCTTGAGTAGCAGGTATATGGATGGAAACACTGCTTAGACCAGCAACAAACTGTTGAGCAGATTTAGGGTAAGAGAGACCCAAGTTATAAATGAAGTGAATATTAGGGGGTGTCGATGGAGGGGTTTCTCTGTCACTAAAATGTTGACCACTATGTGGTGGTGAGCTTGGAGGATCAAAGTCTATTTTATTTGTACCACTGAATGAATTAGTTCTTGGTAAACTACTTGGTGAGTCTAAGTCAGCTTGAGCATCTGGTAGAGCTGCAAGGTTTTCAGGTGTTGAGTTAGCTCTGTCAATGTGTCTGACAATAGTTGGATCCCTATATGTCTAAGGCTTCGTAAGAATAATCTCAAGGTTTTCAACTATCTTAGGTGGGTTTGGATTAGGATAAGCTCTAGTATGGACTGTTCTTGAGGCCAGTATGTCTATCCCTTAACAAAGAAGCTTATTCCCAAGTGTTTCTTCTGAAATGGATGATGTTCTAATGAAAAATGGTCTCCCAGTGGAGTATTTTGGTCTTTAGGAACTGTGGAGTCGCTAGGTGGAAAATCTTTAGCTTTTGTGAAGGTAAAGTGTGTTATGTTTCCACCACCATGTTTATTATGAAGCCAATCTGAAATTTTTTTTGGGTTTTTCTGATTTTATGTGGTTATTTAAGGACTTACTGAGTCTAAAAGAGTTTTCTAGACTAACATATATTCAGTATGTCCCACCATGATTGCCATTATGTTGGGGTCCTGTGTTTTGATAGATTGGCTTACCAAAAGACAAGGCAACATACAAACCAAACTTTAGAGCTCTAGGATCTAGCCCTCCTAGTATCAGAGAAGGATCTCTCAATATATTTATAAAGATGTGTCTTGAAAGGTTTAGAAGTTGATTTTAGGCTAGTTATGAAGATCAAGGTTGTTTTTTTTTGTTTGGATGGAAAAGTATGTTTCATGTGGTATAGATATAGCATGGGAATCTACAAGCCATTGGGCAATGGAGTCATGTGAAGTCCAAATAGTTCTGACTGAGAAGGAAGGGAAACCAAAGGGAAAATCTAACTTGGTCCAGGGTCTGTTGAATAGTATAGGTGAAATGGAATGGACATTAAGGACTAAGAGCGAACAACAAACTAAACCCTTTCACAATGGCTTAAAGGATTCAGGGAATGCCCTATTTCCTCCAGTAAGCTCACTGCTTTGGACTTAATTAATATAAACACTCAAAGAAAGGAGAAATGTAGAGTAAACCTTCTAAGTGAATTATAGGATTTGGGGAATGCCCTGTTTCCTCCTTCAAGTTCACCTTTGAGATTTTAACCAACAGAACATACAATTGCATTCAAAGAAGAGGGAACACCTTAGACATATAGGACTACAATTATAGGGGCCTTCAACACGATGATAACAATAAGGAACAGAGGGTATGATTGAGACAAAACCTCACTGTCAAACTACCAGCATTAATAATCAAAGGTAGACTCCAGATACAATATTCAATGGTAAAGAAAGAGGGAATGCCTAAACAGTCTTTAACACAACCGAATTAACCATTTCTGAAGTAAAACAAATTGAATATAAATAGAGCTATTAGACTACCCTGTCACATTCAGTAGCAGAAAACATATAAAAAGTGAAGGATAAACAGGTCAGAGGTGCTTCTAAGATACATTTCTCTGCCTAAAATTTTTATCCTACTGTAAGTAAAGCATGATGGAGCAAAGTGGAAACACAGGAAGTAACATAGACAATAAGAAGTACATCACCAAAACTAGGCTCATGGATCTGATGGTCCAGCCTCCTTCATCAACAGAAAAACACAAATATTCACACTCCTTCAGAACACCAAAGCTTCTTCAAAGCAGCAATATGTATTACTTTAGAAATCACAAAATGCCAACCTTTTACAATGAGACTTCGAAGAGTCTTTATAGAGAAAATGAGAAAAGTAGGTGAGGAAAGTTTTAATGATTATCAGTGATAGGAGGAGGTATTTCGAATGCTCCATTTTGTGCCTTAAACATCTCATTGAATTATACACAGGATCAATAACTTTGTGGCTTGTTTGAGGCCATTTTGATATGACAGAAATCACCCACAGGGTGTCCTTGAGAAGAAAATCATCCGGAGAGGTACTATTATCTTCTCGATTTGAGTTAAGTGAGGAATGGGCTATGAGGACTCCCATACTTCTAAATAACTGCCTCTGAAAATTTGTAGTAGCTTCCCTGGTGCAATAACTGCTTGGAAGACTTGTGTGCATGGGTAAAGGTCAGGTCTTTGTCAGTTATCGTTTTGCATCACTTGCTGCTTTGTCTCTTTTGTACTTAAACCTGCATTAGTTCTGTTTATGCTTTGAATTCACTGATCGCTCAAACTTCTTTTAGCACTGATGTTTTCAAAGGCTGTGTTAGTCTTTCAATATTATGCCTTTCAACCCTTTAATATTTTCCTGATAGACTTTAAACTTCTACAGACATGTTTGTGTGAATACACAGGCTAAAAAGGGCGTTGGAGGATTCATGTCGAGGTCAATAACCCCAATCTTCAATAAAAAACAAAAATTATTTTAAACTTGCAAAACACGAGAAACCTATTATGAAATCCTGCGTGGGGCTTAAAACTGCTTCAGAAAGGTTTTGGCATAGGTGGAGGAGCAATTGCAGAGGAAATGTGCACGACGGAGAAGGGTTACATGGCGCAACACCATGAAATTGAGGTTTAGACATGAATTAGCGTGCGAAAATACTTTTAGTGTTAAAACATAAAAGTTTAATGTTTGGGCGAATACAAAGGAAATGGGAAAATGCAATGGAAAACATATGAAATGGAACTTAGGTGGTGGGACCCGGTCACGGCGGAGGGCGATTAAACGTGAGCTGTTGGATCTGGGTTGAATGGACGGTCACAATTGGATCGGCAAATCGCAATCGAGGGAGGCAGCGGGGTTGACACATTGTAGAATTCTGATTGGCGATGGTGTGATTGAGCGCCAGCTATCTGATCTGGGTCAAGATCGACGGCGGATATTGAATCGATGGGGAGGAAGACTGGAGCAATGGGAGGGGAGCGATGAGACCTGGGGCATCGGATCTCGAGAGATCAACGACCATGATCAGATCGAAGGATCGCGATCGGGGAAGACAGAAGGAGGGGACGCATGGGATGGCATGATGCGATCAGTGCTAGGCCGTCAAATCTATATAGATCAACGGCTCGGATCGTAGCAGGGGGAATAGAACAGTAACACTATTGCATCAGAGGTTTTTGGTTTAACAATGAAACGCGCCCGTAGGAATGTTCTGATTGCGATTAGTGCCACAGGCCTTAAGCGCTCGGTTCTGGGCGCGGGGCATATGGGGGAAGTGTTAAAGGGGGCTGGTGAAAAAGGGCTTAAGGCCTTAGTGCAGAAATGAGTTTTAGGCCAAAAAGGGGGATTTTTAAGGATTTTCTTGGCTTTCGGTAGAGGGGAAAAGTTTGTTTAAAACTGTACAAGGGATTTTTAGAGGTTAAAAGGAATTTTGAAGGCTTTTCAGGAGGAAATGGGGGTCTTAAAGAGGAAAAGGAGGGTTTTATGAAAATGAGTCGAAATGGGCAGTTTCAGAGGCCTTTGGAAAACAATTTCTTTCATAAATCTGGCAGGGTTTTGGGCATGCCCTTGTAGAAACAACAGTGGAGATTAATCCAAATGGACAAAGAATCATCATAAGAATTCAAAGATGATGGATTTTCAGGGGAAAATAAATCTCTTGAAGGCTTGAAAACAAAATTAGCCACCATTTGGTATATCAGAATTTATGGGTGGCTAACAGAGTGTTGATCACAGTGTTGTTTTCGGTCTGGTGATCAGATACTCTAAGCTCGATTTTTCCCTTGGGAGTTATTACTTGGCTCCTATTTTTTATTTTGTTTGGGGTTGCCCCGAGACTGAGATCATGGGGGGCGCTACTGGTTATTTCCCCTTGCCCAATATCTCCCCTTTTTTTTGTTCCTCGACTTCTTTTTGCAGCATTTGGAGGATTGTCATAATTCTCCTAGTTGTATAGTTGCTGATGAGCCCATGAAGGGTTACACTAGATTGACCAGTGCATTACATTGTGCCATTGGTCCATTCTATGCGAGGAATGGTGGATATCGGTTCCCTTGTCCTTGGTTGGTATATGAGTGCTGGGGTGAATTTAATGATAGATAGGTTGTGACACGTTCTAATTAGAATTGTATGAGTATCCAGAGTATTTCTTATTGATGCCTAGGTGTCATTGGGCCAAATAAATGATTAAAACATTTGCAGAATCGACGTGCATGGTGCTACTGCTGCCTAGGTGATCTTGGGAAAAATACCCGATCAAGCCGTCTGCAGAATCGATGCACATGGTACTACTAATACCTAGGTGATATTGGGTCAAAGACCCAATCAAGCCGTCTGTAGAATCTACCTCCCTGGTAACTCCCTCAGTACTATGGGTATTGCTGCGGCCTAGGATATCTTGGGTCAAAGACCCGATCAAGCCGTCCGTAGAATCGATGCGCATGATCACTCCCTGAATACAGATTACTGCTGCCTAGGTGACCTTGGGTCAACCAATCGATCAAGACGTCTGCAGTAATCGATGCACCTGATAACTCAAGAGGATGAGGCGACCAGGTTCCCCTGTTCCTGGTTGGTGTACGGTGGTTTGGGGGGAGGAGGGAAAAATGTCTGTCTTTCTAGTGACCTTCGTTCCTCCTGTAGGTACAGGATGGTACAATGTTCATTTCCAGCTGCCTTGGTGGAGTGATCCTCTTGATAGGATCACTCGGCCACATGTAAGGCATCCCTATATCAAGGAATCTCAGGGAAATGGTGGGTATAATGCCCATAGTTTCTGTAGAGAACACATACATGATTGGTACACAACGCTTTTCCTTTACCTTTGGTGGTAGGTTCCTTTTACAGGAACGTGGCATCGCGATTTCTGCCTCAGATCCAAGAAGTGGTTTTAATTCATCCATCTCTGGACAGATGTGGGTAGGATGACCTATTATGTCACATATGGTGTAGACTGGTGATTCTCGTTGAACGATGGGGGTCACCATCTTCTTTCCTCTCTTCTTGTTTTTCTTAGTCGTAGTCCCTAGTTTTGCAATGGAAATTTCCTTTGCAGGGTAGGTCTCAACTGTTTCTTGGACGGGTGGGGGCTTCTCGGGACTGAGGGGATTCAACCTTGTGGCAGTAACATGGGTGGATCCTGTTCCGGAAGGGGGAACGAGGTACCAAACTGGGAATTCCAATGATATGTTGGGTAACACCAGTGTCGCTAAAACCTGTTGGGAGACGAAGCCAGCTGGGGGGTAGAGGAAAGGGGTTTGGGAAGCAGTGTAGGCTAGGGAGGCTACCATGGCTAATGCCTCAGTATCCTTACTGCTTGTGTCCATGTCCTGACTAAATTTTTCTCTTGATGTGGACATCATGCACACCGGAGCCCTTGTGATATCAAGCGATGACTCAGGGATTGTTAGAGGATCTCCTAGGAATGATCCTAGAACGGACGACTGTTTGAATTGGTAAGGGCTATATTCTTGGTACCATGAGAGAGCATCCGAGGTTGTCTCTACATAGGGTAGAATTACATCCGTGTTGGTTAGGGGATGCTTCTCGCTGTGTGTCAGCTAGTCTATGGTAATGATGCGGTCCTCATGGGGGAACATCATAATGCGGAATACAAAGGAGGCTATGAAAGACATGGCATACATATAACTCTTTCCGAGGAGTATATTGTAATCCCAGTGAGTTTCCAAGACTTTAATGTCTATGTGGATCATATTTCTGGCTAAATAGACCTAGACATTTTGGTAGAGGCCGACGGGGGTCGAGGGACGACCGTCGTATGCTCGAAGTGTGATGACTGAGGGTTTTAGTTCGGGAGAACCTAACTTCTGCCAAATTTTTTTGGACATGATGCATGTGGATGCACCCTCGTCTATGAAACATCAGTGGATAGTGATATTATGCACCGACACTGGTATCTGGAAGGTGACCATGGAAAGAATTCGGGGGGTGGCTTTGTCTAACTCCAAATCTATCAGCCGCGTATCGGCAGGGTCAATAGCACCTAATGCATAAAGTAGGGCTTTCCATTGTTTTGGGCATGACTGCAATACTTCCAAAGCTAACATGGTAGTGGGAGATTGTGCTAAATCATCCACAATGCTATAATTATGGGTTGCTTTGGAGTAGTTTCCTGCTCGCCCATTTGGTCCCTTTTCCATCTTTGGAAATGGTTCTATAGGCATCTTTGAAATGTTTGAAGGTGCAGTCGGTGCACTGGTACTTTCCCCTGATGTATTGGTGTCTGATGGGGTGTCGTAATTACGATTCTGTGTTTGAAAAAACATCTCTTCTCCAGTCATGTAGATTTCATGGTTGCTTTTCCTGAAATCATATGTATTTTGCTGGTGAGTTCTTGCCTTCCCTTGGTTGGGGAAAGGTTATTGCATCATGGCTGGTTGCTGGGAAGATCCTCCTTGTCCTCGGTTACTTTATAGCTTCTTTAACTTAGGGAGATCGAGACGGTGGTGAGTATAGTGCCCGTACTCACCACATATCGAACAGGAATGGTTTGTTCGAAGAGGTGGCCTCTTGCTCTATTGTTGGGCATTGCTTGGCTCCTGGTTCTGATTCTAGCTGAAGTTACCTCTAGCCTGGGATCGCGGTGGATGCTGCTGGTTGCTGCCCCCAATCTAGGGTTCCCTTTTGGCTCGTTTTTGGATTTTTTATTTACCACATTAGGAGGGTAGTTCTCCTCGTTGTATTGGTGTGGTTGGTTTTGGGATGGCTGCACAAAGTTCACTTGTGCATTGTTTTGCATAGGTGGGTCATGTGTTGGGGACTGAGCGTAATGTGGTGAGCCGAAGGGTAAGGTCCTCCCTAATGATAGGCTAGCGCCCTATTGGTAAAATTTTGCTGAGGCATATGATGACTTTGAAAATTGGGTTGAGGCACGTTCTGGGTAGAATTATATGTGTAACCAAGGTTTCGACTACTGCTGCCTAGGTAACCCTGGGTCATTGACCCAATTAGCCCGTCTGTAGAGTTATACGTGCCTGGAACTTCTTGATAATTTTGCAAGTGCGGGGCATTAGGAAGGATGTTAGAAATGTATCTTGACTACATATAAATCAACTCAAGCTTCTGGGCTTTGCTGATTGTGTCCTCTTCAGATGTGGGATTTTGCTGCACCACATCCTTTGAAATCTATGACATCATAGTTTTCAAGAACAAATCTAAGAGAACCCGGTCGTTGAGTTTAGCTTTACATACACTACGATGCCGCCTCCATTCATGGAGATGGTCCGAGATGTGGATGACTGGGGTTTGTATAAAATGAGTCAGTAATTCCATTTCGGAACCATGGTGAATGGGTAGCTAAAAATATGTTAGGAACATGGTAGAGCGGGCACTAAGGGTTCCATGTGAAGCTGAGGGTTTCTCCACATACCATTTTGTAGCTATTCCTGTAAGAGAGAGTTGAAATAATCTCAATAAATAGTGTCGTCAATAATACTGTTCGATGAGCACCACAGGTCAAAGGTCATGACATGATTACCTGGGTCTTCCGATTGCTTGCCTTCGAACTTTGGTATATCTGAAGGGAGATTCATGGGCATGATAGGCCATGTAGGATCGTGCGTGATGGGGTCATTCATTAGCTTGGTTAAATCAAGTATATTCAAAGAAGCTAATAAAGGTGACTGAGAGGTTGATGCCATTGCAATGTATGAAGATGTAATGTTCTAGTTTGAATGAGGGTTAGTCTGTGACGTACCCTATTGTGTATTTAGCTGGCTTCCCGTATGGGATGCACTCCTCTACCCCCTCGGGGTTGTGGGAGGAGTGGTATGTGGAGTGGTGTTGGGATACAGACTAGGGTTCCCAACTATGGTTGCCCCGATAAAGGACGAACGGATAATGGTGGCAGTGTTCCGTCTTTGACGCCTGAATTGCGAAAGACTTGGAACCCCTCCCGGTAATGGGGGGAGGTCCGAAAGGCGCTTGGATCGACAAGGTTTTGTTGGGACCTGTCAAGTGTTACCCAGGTTTGGTTTTGGAAAACCTTGAGAGGATAGAGTATATGATCAAATGAAACTTATTGTCACATACATAAAACAAAGAGAAAAATAAAATAAATTTCCCTTTAATTTAATATATGTGATCAAGAAATAAAAAAAGTGGTTTTTGTTCGTTTGCGTATGATACTAAAAATCCTAGAAGACCTAAGTGTCCTCACACACTAAAAATTAACTGGGACTTGAGAATATTTCTTGCAAGTGCTGACACAATGTCCCGTAAGAGCAGGCGACACCCCCAGTCAATCGAAGAGAATCCACCAAGGTAAAGGTAGAGGGTCTAGCACTTGCCTGCACTGTCACCTATAGGGTAAAGGTTGCCCTAGTTTTTGGCCACTAAGAACCACTGTCCCACGTAAGTGTTTGAGTCTTGGGATTCTTGGTAGTCAGCTAACAGTACCGAGTATCATCTGGGTCAAGTAGCCCCAACTGATACTGCATGCACTATGCCTAAGCCTAACCCCCTTTGAAATAGGTATCTGTCGCGCTCGGGTTTTCTTTGCCATGGGCTGATAGGTGGATTTGAAGCTTCCTAAATGCACAAATTCTATGTTTCAATATGAAGTATGATCAAGGCGGCTTATTGTATGCGTACCCCCTTGATCCTAACTTAAGCTATAAATTATTTTGGGATCCCTGTGGGGAGAATTTAGTGAGTTTGGTTAAGTTAGTTTTAGGTGTCTTTTATTCGATTATTTGGTGAGTGTGTGTGAGAATAAAGTGGACAAGAACATATTTTTAACGTGTGGATATCGTTGATCCTTTACAAAATCCCCTATTTAAACTATGTTGTATTGTTCCTGGCTCAAATGGAAAACATGTGCAGATAATGGGTTGCTTTCAAATTGTCCTAGTTAATCTATGTGACTAACTATAGGGAGATGGTGAATTGTGAATATGGAGCATTCATATGCTTACCTAGGATCACCAGAGGGTGCAAAGGTAGCAGAGATTAGTTGCTCTTCTATAAACAATTCAATCCTAGTCTCGCAATTCCTAGTGCAAAAATTGAACTAAACTAAAGACTTTTACCCTAGAACAAAGGAAACTAGCTATGCATGCATGGTCTTGGGCCACTTACTTGGACTAGTTATCTAGGTGTAAGTACCAAAATTTTCAAAACATAGATTTTTCGGAATGCAAGTTACTTTCCCCCCCTACTTAAACTATGTGTAAATTTTGCAAAAATCAACTTGAAGTAAAACTGACACTAAGCCTATAGAAAGCAGCTAAAAGTGAGTTTTAACAAGCTACGGGGTACCACAACCAGTGTTGGCAGGTGTATCAGGGGCTTCCAAGCACCTTACAAGAAGAAAAAGACAGATTTTAGGGAGAAATTTCTCATTCTGTAAATTGTGCGCAAAAGGATGAGACAGATGCACTTTCTGCACGCGGGTCAACACTGAACGTGCGCCCTGTGCGTCTGTGAGGAAAAAACATGCGCAAAATCCTGCAAGTAAAAAATTTAGGAGCTGCTCTTCTTCAGTCTGTCACTCGGGGTGAATCTAGGGACTGCAAGAGAAATTAGAGGAAATTCAGCTCCACTCCACAACATGGACATAGGTCTCCTACAAAAGAAGGCACAACCACATAAACTTGGTAATAAAACATTAGTGGAGTCACCAATCGTATTGTGGTGTGTTTGGTGCACGTATGTACAAAATCACACCAGTTTAAGGGGTGTGGTTTACCCCTTTAACTATTGGTAACAGGCAGAAAGAAGTGGAGTAAATGAGCATACTATATAGAAGAAAAAGCATGCAAATGTAATCTAAAAAATAAACTAAAACTAAACATAAATAAACAGAAGCTCTGAACAAGTCAAATGACACAATAATAAAAATGGTGGCTCTAGTCCCCTCTTATTGAGCGCTGGTAGTAAGAAGAGTGATACTTTACCCTCTTGCCAAAGGGCCCCTAGACAATGGTTCTAGGTCCCGATGCAAGGATGTTTTTATCCCAAGCTTGCCTCGGTGCAGTTTCCCTCTCTCTCTACCGTGTGGACTGAGCTTGTTGGGTGGCCAACAAGCGAGTCCCCTCTGTCTTCAGCTCTGGGTCACACAATGATGGTATTTCTTAGGCAATTCTTCCCAGCATAACAATGTGATCACCCATTATTCATCTTATGGTGGCTTTATATAGGGGATTTAAAATCCTCCTTCCCTCCCTTGGTACATTGTGGATGGTGACCCAAGGGAGGGGTATGATTCCTTTGTGTGCTCCAAATATTCCATTGTGTGCTCACATAGTGTCTAAGGAGGCATTGGTGGTTGTCCTTAGGTGGCTTCAAGTAAGGAGTAACTTGTCCTTTGCTTTATGTGGTCCCAGATAGTGAAATTTTACCACTCTCAGGAATGCGCGCTTATCAGGCAAAAAGGCGCATAGAAGGCACTCTTCTCGAAGGATAATGCACACAAATAGCATTTTAGGACTAGTTAAATTTTGATTTTCCTCAAGCCTTTGATATTTTAAATACTTTCTGGATTCTGTAATGTCTTCCAGCCTTGTAAATCCTTTGGCTTGTCATTAATTAATGTCATCTTCTATTGTACGATTTTCCATTGTTGACAAACATGATGGCAAATGTGGGAGTGAAAGGTAATGATGGGTGGTATTTACGCTTTTGCATGCTTGGATGACCATGATAACAGATTAGATGACCTCACCTTTATCCTAAACCATTAAAAATTTGAAAACTCATCATCCTCTATTTTGGTGCAGAAAATCATGATTCTACAACATATTCAGTTATAAACCTGGCATATTCGCTACAGACTAGTCAAGTGATTCTATAACGAAATCTACCAGTTTGCAGTTATATTCAATGCAAAAACCATGAAATAGTAGACATGTGGCCATTACCTCGATTTGAAACCATGCATGTGAACCTAAGGTGGAACTTGATATATACGAATGAGATGACATGACCAATGTTGCGTTTTAGACTTAGGATAAATACTTATTTCATGAATTTCTCATCAATTTCATGAACCAAACTTATGATACAAAATGAAACCTAGGTTAATGACCCTATCAAAAAAATTTAAAATTTATGTGTGATAACACATACCACAAGAATCCCAAGATAATAGCTGCACTTGTTTTTATATTTCTGCAAAGATATAATGTACACTAGCTCCAAGCCTTCGATTAACTAATGTCCAACATTGAATCTGACTTCCTTATACAAAATCCTCGTCAAGATTGTTATCACTCAGATTGAACCTCAAGGCTAAGAGAGGCAATACCGAGGTAACCTCAAACCAAAATTTGGACTTGGTATCTAGCCCTACCAAGTCAGAGAGGGATCTCTCGATAGAATCACAACCAATAGGGCTGGATGAAAATATTTTAGGCTAAGTAAGCAATACAGGGGGTTTTGATTTTGATTTTAGGGTTGGGCTCACTGAACAATGATTAGGTCAAGGGGAATAGATCAGGGCCAAGAGGATTAAATTGAATTCTGTTTGATGGGGCAAGGTAGGTAAGATGTTTAACATTCAAAGAGGATTAAATGAAATGAAAATACTGGTGAGGAGCTACGGAAAGCATCTGAAATTTATTTTCCCTAAACTGAAGAAAATGAACACATTATACTAAATTTACCAAAACAGAGCATAACTAAATATGAATTCTGTCTTTAAAAATTGAAATCAAGTATATTATAGATGTGAAATGGTTTATGAATTAAAAATACATTCTAACAAATCAATAACAGAGAGGAAACTACGTGTAAAACTCATACCATAGGGATCCCAAGAAAATAGCTGCAATTTTCCATTAATGTCCAAGCCAAAATTATTCTTGATCAATACAATGTCTTCAACTGATGCCAACCATTAAAAAAATTGAAAAACTACACCTTATAGACTTCAAAACCAGTTCCTCTTATCCTCAGGGGTCGAATCCATGAGGTGAAGGAGTTGTTACATCAAAATCTGAATTGAAAGCTAAAGACTAGGATGAGGAAAGTGACTCATTCCTATATTTTAGAACAGATACATTTGAATTCAAAATAATGATTTACCTAATTTATCTAACTTAGGTAAAAGTAAAATATGATATTTACAATGGTAACTTTCTCATTTACCTAAGTAAAAATTAAAACAAAGGTGAAAATTCAAAATTTGATGAAATTGGTAAAACTATACATTTCCTGGTAAACGCGCAACGCCATGACAGAAACATTGATCTATTTTGTAAGCCACTTATAGAGGAATTTCCCTTGTACAAATCATATCCATGATATCTCATTGGAAAGGTCTTCGAGTCTAGTTTCCAGATATGCTTTCACTAACCAAAATGATGCCCATCTACCCTATCAAATGCCTGTTCTCCCAAGAATGGTAATTGCACAGTGCTAGGATCAAAAAGAGGGCAGAAACATGATTTTTTGGTGGTTTTTTGCCTCTTTGAGTGACCATTTTTTCTCCAAATCTCCTAAATTTTTTTGAGGTTGATGTATTCATCATTAGGAACATGAGGATGCTGACCATTTTGCAATTGGATGTCCCAAAAAAGAGCACAACGCTAGTGGCACTGCGCGTTTAACAAATTTTCTGAGTGCTAAAATTTCCCAAAAATCAAAATTTGTACAAGGTTGCCAAAATGTACAAAAATTGTGAATTTACTTGCTGATTTAGAGGTTAGAGTCATGGTGAGACACCTCAGCAAGAATATTAAACTTCTCCTTCTCCTTTGACTTGGTCAAAGCCTGAATCTTTGGATGGGCTCCTTTGATTTTGGCCCTTTCAATCTTGTTTCTCATGGCATAGTGCTTTGCCATCTTCCTCTGAATATCAGTGTCTTTATTTTCCTTCTCTAGCAGGCCCTCAAGATGCAAATTGGCTCTCTCAAGCCAAGACTCTCTATCTTTACTAATCTCAATGGCAAGCAGCTCATTTGGATTAAATTGCTCTGCCAATTCAGCCTCTTTTTTCCTTTCTCGAGCTAAAGCCTTCTTTAGCCCAATTTTCCTCAGTCTTTGTCTCGGAAGCTGATCTTCCTCATCATCACTATAATCACATCTGCCCAAGGTTTCCTCCAGCAAGGCCTTGTCCTTTCCTGCCTCTCTCTGAGCTCTGGTTGTCTTGACCTCACTGATGGTTTGCTTAGTCTTCAACTACTAATTCTCTAGCTCAAGAAATTCAATCACATACTATGCTCTACCAAGATTAGCTTGAATCTCAATAATATTGGACTTCTTGCTTCTGATCAATGCATTTGTTATTCTAACGTCATCCTCATCATCAAGGTCAATCAACTGAAACTCTTGCTCGGTTTCATGTTTGTCCTCCTGCCCAACAATGATATGCTCTATAGCATTTTCCTTGCCCTTATCTACCTGTTTTGCTGATGGAGAAGGCATGACCCCTTTCACACCATGTGAAGCAAACACATGCTTGTGGCCTCTCTGATATGTCAAAGGAAATGGCTCAATAACAATCATTTTAGTGCAAGCTGCCTCAATGTCCCTTTCACCACTTAATGCTCCGGTATCATGATGTGATGGTGAAAGGTTATAGAAAGGTGATGAGGTAGGATCAATATGAGATGAATGGATCTGAGTGGATGGTGATATATGAACAATGGAATGTGATGGAAAAGGGGATATGAGAGGATGAGATGATGAAGGAATATATTGCTCATGATGGCTAGATGGGGTAGTGAAAACCTCATTTGCAATGAATGCATCCTATGAAATGTTTTTCTGCTGGATGCATGAACACGATTTTGATGATTGAATAATGAAATAAACTCTACATTTGCTGATTGTAATCCCTCTTTTCACAATGTAATCCATCTTGTCAATGCTACAGAAAAGATAATAAGGTAAATGTAGCATTATAACTCTAGTGAAATTCATGAGGAGATAGATATGGTATGAGTAAAGTTGAGAAAACCTCCCCTCACAAGTGAAGTATTTCATTACTATCCTCATCATTGGAACATACCAGTCAAGGAGATGAGTAAAAGGGAAAATTGACTTCTTGTGATCCTTGTACCTAGGTTTGAGGTATGATTCATAATAGCTCATGTCCAAGTTTTATTGTTTAAACCACCTCTCTCCCACAGTAGGGATCCTTGTAGCATCGTCAATAGTAGTGGTGGGCATCTAAAAAGTAACCCCAACAATAATGACCTACTTGTCATGTAGATTGGTGATGAATAATCTTGTTAACTTCGGGTGATTTTGGACTTGTTGCACTTTCTCACAAAACTGAAAACAACCTACATGTTTTAAGTAAGACACAGTGAGAGGAGAGGCCATAAGTTCTCTTGTAGTTATGGGTTCGAATTTTTTTATTTTCCCTCCCTTATGATCATTTCTTCTTGGCCTTTATGCTCCAACAATACCATTATCTTCTTCTTCTGACATCTCTAAACTCTGACTTATGAAACCCTAGGGTACAAGTGAAATGAAATGAGGGGAAGGGAATGAGATGGCTAGTGTGAAAGGTGAAGGGAATTAGTGTATGGAATGAGTTAAGGGGTAAAATAAATCAGTGGAAACTCGAAATCAATGAAATTACCCTATATATGAGTGATATTTTGTTTAGGAGGATGAAACAAGTGTATAGATAGTGATCACAAACTGAAAGTAGGGTTTCATTTAGGGTTTCAATTCAATGCATTTTAAGGGCTATCAAATATCATAGAATTAAGGTTAAGATATGTACTTACTGATTTAGGGCTTCTTGGAGGACTTTAGGAGAAGTTTAAAAGGGATTTGAAGTGTTTTTAATGGCACAAACTCTCACAAGTCTTCACTGTGCAGGACGCAACGCTTGTCCAAACGTGCAGCACCACTAGGAAAGTAGGAAGCACCTTCAAAATTACATTGTCTCCTCCTGGAAAGGGCACAATGCCACTGGGCAGGAGTGCAACACCGGTTCAAACGCGCAGCTCCAAGGCAGCCATTCCTGAATGTGCAGTGCCATTGCAACACCTTTTTTTAGACCACATACGAAGGCATTATTGGTGTATAAATTGGGCCCATGATAGCTCGTTGGAAATCCCCTGAAGTATAATTTCCAGGTATATCTTTTTTTTTATTGGAGTTGATTTACCTTGTCAAAAATTGATTTTCCCAAGACTGGTAAAAACATGCTGAATGAGGGTGCAAAAATGCAGAGTGCTGGTGCTGGAAACTTTTGGAGGCCTTACGAAACTCAAAATTGGGCCCAGGATAGCTTATTGGAAGGATATCGCTGTCTAGTTATCATTTTAGTAATAAAAAAAGTCATTTGGAAACTTCAGCTAGGAGAAAAATAGATTTTCCCAAGGTCACTCTAGAAATGCAGCACACCTTGTGTAGCACCTATATGTTTAACATTTATCAAAAACCATGATACCTGTGTAAAAAATGAAGGAGGTTTTTCTTCCTTGGCCTTTTATGGACAACAACCTCTCCCAGTTTTTTCATATTCATCTCTATTTACTCATAAACATAGTTTGAAGCGAAACTGGCCCTCTGTGTGGCAAATGATTTGTCCCTTAGAATGATTTATTGAAAAATGATGGAGGCATGATGTTTATGAGTTGGGATGGCTTCATATTGCTACAATGACCTCCCTTATGTCTTGTGTACTTAGATGTCTCTAATTCCATAGCAAACCCTAGCTCAGTAGGAAAGAAAATTAGGGTTTGGTGTAAGCAAAATAGGGGATTTTAGGACTGCCTTGTAGAGGGAGATGAATGAAGGGGTTAGGTGTTGTATAAATTCTTGGGGAAATTTTGGGGGATAGGGATAGATTTTAGAGAGTAGAAGAAAGTTTAATTTCAAGGATTGAGTGAGGGGAAGGGTTCCAAAAGGGAAAAACACATGCCTAGTCTCGAAAAGTGTCAAATTGTAGCAATAGGCTAGGGTTTGTGGAAAAATGATGATTTTGAGGGATAAGAGTGATGGGAAGTGTTTAGGAAGGTATATTAATGATAGGGGAAATTTTAAGAGCATAGGGATACAATTATTGTTGATTATTTAACCATGTAAGTCATGAGACCAAGAAAAATGCCCTCAAAACCCTAGGAGAGGGAAATGAGCTTTCTGAGCACAACTGAGAGACAGATATGGTAAACACAATGGCCACTTACTTGGAAATGATAGTTTAGAACCTGAAATTTTTGAATACGTTTGACTGTTACTACTCCTTCAAAATATGAATTTGATGGTGAAATGACCAATTTTCATGATTTTGACCCTATGACCTAATGGGACTGCTTTTTGACCTGACTTTTGAATGAGACTTTGACCTTTGAATTTAAAGACTTCCAAGTGAACATATAATTTCTATAGGTGTTATTATGATCAAGGGGACATGAGAATGAGTCAACCAATATGATCTTCTGAGGGATAAGGAAGCTTTTTTTACCAAGACAACCACCAGTGGAACAATTTTATATCATGACCTAATGGAATGATAAAAAAATTATTCAGAATGGGACACCTAGGATGCACATGAAAATGTGTTTTGATCTCAGGTGGAAGTATGCAAATACTGACACTAACAAAGATGACATAGGAGGTACAAATCAAAGGGAAACATCACCAAGCAAACCTATTTCACAATGGCTTGGTCAAAGTCATTGTTCTTCATCAACTTTCACGGATCAACATACCTTGGGAGGCATTCATGCAATCAACTGCTCTTTTTCCTGATACTAGTCAACCTAGCAATAAAATTAATCCATTGGTACCACCAAGGAAATAAGAGGTTGGCTCTTTAAGTAAACCATCAGTGACAAAAACCTAGAGCAAAGGTAAAAGACTAGTTTTTTCTCCCGACAGTGTGGAAAGAGTTCAACCTAGTATTGTTAAAGAAGGAACATCAGGACGCTAACATGATGCACACTTGAATGAGGAAGAAAAAGAACCTTTTGATGTTTTCATGGATGACGTACCTAAGAATGAGGAAAAAAATTGAGTTGAAGAGATAATTAAGGAAAAATAAGTAGAAATAAGAGAGCTCAAGGACAATCTTTCAAAAGCAAACTTCATGACAAAATTTTTACAATAAGAGAACATGCAGCTTAAATTAAATCAATTTTTTCTTAGTAACCCTAAGGAATATTTGGTGGCAGAGGATGATAAATGTAAGGTAGTGATAGATGTGTATCATCTTGAAGACAAATATGTTCAGATGAAGCCAAGGAGGCCAAAGACAAGAGGACTAGTAAGACAGAAAGAACAAGGAAGTGAGCCATCTTCTCCCCTAGGTCAAAAAGACTTTGATGACATAATTATAGCTAATATCGAACAAGAAAAATAGTTCTAGCTTGGTAGGGTTAAGGGACACCTAGAGATGCTCCTGAAGAAGGCCAATAGAAACACCAAGCTTCAGAGACACATGGAAAGACACTACTTCACCAGGAATCAAATTTGCAAAATTAGGGTTAGAAATTTGAAAAAGAAGCTAAATAATACCCTAATCAAGCTAAATAAGAGAGAAAAAATTGATTTAATTACTGATGCATCATTGATTTCCTAATCCATCACTGAAAAATGCAGAGGAAAAAATTTTAGGCAATTTTGAGAAAATTTTGGTAAATTTTGAGTTTTTGGAAATTTTGAAAATTAATGATGCATAGAAGCTTAGCGAGCTCACGCTGCGCTTCTTCTCAGATCCTTCAAATGAGGAAAAATTTACATGTGTGGATAGCCCTTGAATAATGTTAGAGTCTTGTAATTTACAGTAATCACAAGGTGATTGTGTATTTCTTACTTGCAAATTTTCATATTGTGTATATATTTCAATATTCAAAAATCATTTCCAAAGAAGATGAAAAGAAACAAAAAATAAGAAGAAAAGAGGGTTTTAAAAAAGGAAAAATAAAGCCCCACACAAAAAATGAATATTTTTGAAAGTGCTACAAATCAAAATTACACTACTTCTTAGAAAGGTTTGTTCAATCATACAGCTTAAGCATGATTGCACAATTTTGAATTTTCTGCTGATAGGTAAGAAAATGAGGATTTTCCAAACTATTTAATCTTGGCTTATCAGTAGATAGGTAGAAAATGACATTGGTTCAACAAATTAATCTGGACCAATATGAGAAATAAGGGATAGGGCTTAGGTTAGAATTTCGAAAGAAAAGTGTTTTCAAGGTCTGTAAGTCTAAATGAACCCTAAAAATAAGAAAGGATGATATGTTGGTAGTCTGGGTAGGTAGGCTTGTTGAAGAAGAGAAATGGAGGAAAGTGTAAAATTGATTCTATAAATGAACAACCTGAAAATTTCTTATTGTTTTACCATGACGAAGGAATAAAAAAGGAAAGGAATCAATATACTCTAAGGTTCGAAAAGGGGTGATTCTATAAAGGTTAAGGACCTTAGGTTATGTTTCTAATCCTAAATCCCGACAGTGTTCATTACTCCTTATTCCCACCCCTTCCGCTCATATTTCCTTTATCTTAAGTCATGTCCAATCCCTGCCAAATCCCAACTGCGCATCAAAAAATCGTAAGTTCCAAAGGATAAGCACGCAATATCATAAAAAAATTCTGAAGTGCGATTTGTGAAATGGTGGGACCCGATCGCATATTGCAAATCACAAAGTTTAACATTCACCTCTCGCTGCTCATAAAAAATTCTGCGATCCACGGGTCGCGGGAGGGCCCGATTTTCCTTGCCATGTCATCCCCACTCATCGCACTTCGCACGCCACTAGTCTTAACACTTACCTCCATTTCCCCAACACTAAAACTCCCTGAATATGATCTGTGATATAGGTCGGCCCCACCTCCGCTATGCCACGTCACCTTTTCCACCATCACACATCGCTGATTTTAACATTTGCATCCACCGCTCATAACCAGGATGTACGATTTGCGATTTACGATGAGGAGGTGGCTGCCACCTTCTTTCCACATTTGCTTCCACCTTATACCTCCATCCTATCACATTACCCCCACCAACACAACCGTTGCGTCATAAGGGGTCGGGCCATAATCAAACGGACTCGCGCCACCTTCACTCCGCCAAACCGCTATTTCAAAGCCAAAACTCAGCATAACTACAGGTTTTAATCTCTCTATTATTGCCAAATGGTTGCAGGTTTGTAATTCACAGGTAGTATTAGATAAAGTGCAAATTGTTGCCGAAGATCTTGTTTTTATCAAAGAAGAGTTGTTAGCTCTATGAACTTGATCACAATGCTCTTTTAGACTGTTCAATCCCAATCACGATCCCCCTCGGTCATATCCCTTCCCCACCGATGATCCATAGAAATTTCCATTTCTTTGCTCCCCCTTCTGTCATCCCATTCTTCATTGCAGGTTGATAAAGAAGATACATTGAAAAAGCATGCCTCCCAAGGAAGATGAAAAGGCGCGGTGTACATATCAACATAGCCACCGATGGATGATAAGTACCAACGTCACATCGTCTTTAATGATCCAGCAGAGGTGGCCCAAAATTAAAGCCAGATGTCAAAACTACCCATCGTTGTCTCTTCGTAACCATCCCCGCCACCTCCAAGCCACTTTTTGGATCCACGAAGAGCTGCCTAAGTTTTGCATTCATGAAGAGCTGCTAAAATTAATTCTGCAGGCAGTGATTTGTCAGATATTTTCCTTGTTTGGGCCTTGCATGGCCACACATGTTTCATTTTAGTTTAATTGTAATTAATGAGGATTTCCAAAGTAGATTAGGGCAACCGACTCAAGTCTTAGTTAAATATTGCTCGATTTTTCATTGTGAAGGGTTGGATATTGTTAGCCCTTGCATTATAAGAACTAATATATTGGAGAACTATAATTTTGGAGCTAGACATCAATAATCAAAGACCGTTTATAGGGTTCTTGAACTATGTTAAAATGGTGAAATTATTATTCTCTGTTTTAAATGTTTCTGTCATTTTCCTTGATAAGCATTTGTTCATCTAATTGTAAATCAGGAATTTTAGATTAAGATTTGCTGTCGAAGCACCTTAATTCTATTTGAATTTATAGTCTTAATGTTTTTTGCTAAAGTCTGATTGAAGAATTCTTAAGTTATCTTTAGTCACTATTGAAACTTACTATTTCTTCACCTCATAATTCATACAGATCTAAAGATCCATTTAGCACAGTTAGCTTGCCCTGTGATGCTCTTGAACGTTGATGTGCCAATCCAAACTTTGACTCCATTACCTAATGGAATAGTCCCTGTAGACTTGCTCATCGAACCAACAAAATCAACAAAAAAAATCCCATATTACCATCACTGTAACTAGCCTAACATCAAAATTTGTGATATTAAAGATAAATTCAAATCAAAGATAGAGAGAGCCCTCTTCGAGTATAGGAAGGCTAGGTCCTAGACTCCAAAGTGGTTTGATGTTGTCCTCTATATTTTATTCTTTTGAATATTATAAATGATAGGGTGAAAACATAATGGTGACCATACTGGGGAACTCATTGAAGAAGCTTAGTATTTCATAAGAACTCAGAAACCCCCTTCAAAATATTGTGTGATTTAATTGTGTTCCATAGATTGGTTTTTCAGCTCTTGTAAAACATCCAACCTGTCTGTGCTTTGGGTCCAAAATTTGGCTCCCAGAAGAATCTTTACCAGGTCTGATCTTGACCTAAATCCTCCTGCAATAGTTCAAAATCTAGAGAAAATTCTGAGAAAAAACCATAGAGCAGAGAGTCCAACTATTAATAAGCCTCTTCATAGAGCTCCCTCCCTCCCTGAAAACCTTGCAACCTTGTAGGACGTCTAGTTCGACTTACATTTTGAACAAAGCTTGTTCAGGACCAAATCTCAGAATTGGATAGTCCAGATAGTTTTTGACCCATCTATCTTACAAAAAATTTCAATTGGGGAAGCCTCCACCTCCACCCAACCTGACCATCAGCTTCTCCAACACTTTGACCCCCTTCAAGGTCTAGTGGCAGAACTCACCTAAGCTATTGATGATGCTTACCTTCACTATTCTGTAGAATTATCTGCTCTTACTGCATCAGCTCCCTCTGCTATTTCCAAGCCCGCTCATACATAGTCAATTTTTCTAGGTGTATCTGCAACCCCTAACATTTCCTTGAACATCCCCCATGAGAGTGCCCAAACCTCCACTCATACACCCACTATCCACTTTCCTCCATTTAATCCTCCATCTCCCTTGATCAACCCTCCTCTTATTAACCCCCCGTGGGTTCCCCCATCGCCAATCATGGTAGCCTGGTATGCTCCATTGGTGATACCACAACATATGGTGCCTATGCCACAGGATTATCAATCCAAAATCCCACTATTCATTGAAACTAGTCTTGCAACTGCTCAAAAACATGTGGATAAAATTAATGACTATTTTGACCGTCAAGAGATAGATGATGAAACTATTAAGTTGAGGATGTTTTATCAAAGTTTGGGGGGAGAAGTAAGGAAATGGTTTAAAGTCCTGACCCCAAATAGTGTCCATGACCTCCTTGCCCTTCACCAACTATTCATAATAAATGGGAAGTTAAGAATAACCCTCTCCAAATCTTGTCAGAATATGAAAACATCAAGAGAAATTTTGGAGAGAGTGTCCAAGACTATTGTACTATGTTTAACAACATATACATGTTACACTAAAAACTGTCACCTTGACATTTTTCTAACTGTATGAGCTCATTAACACTCATACATACCTCCTCTGCAAGTCTTACAACCTTTACTCCTCATGTCAAGCCCTGAAACAAGAAGAAAAACCCTAAAACCCTATGAAAGAATGGGTACGCATGTAACATGAAGCCTGCCTGTGTTCCTGGCTTGGGTACGCAGGTAATGCATGGATTACCATCGTTCTAGAATGCAGTTTTCCTTAAGAATGCCTGCGTACCCCCTCCAAACTCAAAAAGGCGAGAAATTAAAGTTAAAAAGTTGGTTTGAGGTCAATTATAGAAGGTTCTAGATGAGAATTTTTGGGGATGAGTACACTTTAGTAAGGTGCATGTATCCCACACCTTAAGGAACTAATCCCTTGATGTGAGGAGCCTATCCCTTTGAAGGAGGATTCTATCCCTTAAAAAGTGGAATCCTAACCTCCTCATCTGCTCTATAAAAGGAGGCATTGGGTAGCCTCAAATGGTTAGATTTTGGAGATTGAGAATTGGAGTTGAAGCTTTATGGGTGATTGAGTTGAAGTGCTGTTGAAATTTAAACTTATTTTTGCTGATATTTTGAGAGGAAATATCACATACCTCTTTGTGCTCTTGGAGGAAGAGTGAAATACTTATCAAAGTAGAGGAGACTCCTGCTTCGGACCCTAGAAAGACCTTTCGAACATCAAGGCTAAGCTTTTAAGGTTCTTCTTTATATTTTAAGATTAATACAATCAAGTTTTGTTTTTCTCAATAAATTGTCGTTCGATTGTTTAATTCAATAAGCTGTCGTTTGATCATTTATTTCATAGATTCCTTGATCACTATGATAGGTATGTTTTATGATTATTTGTTATACAGGTGCTATTTAATATTTTCTTGTTTGTGATTGCAGGTCGACGAAAGATGACACTTTCTTGCGACGAAAGAAATATTGTTGCGACGAAAGAACTCTTATTGCGACGGAAGAACTCTTGTTGCGACAGAAGGATTATCGATGCAACAGAAGCACTACGACTGCAAATAAGCATTTGGATCTAAGGTAGGATCGACACCTTCATAGCATTTATTTGCAAAATGAATATATTTAGAGAAAGACAAATTTAGTTGTTTGTTTGTTGCTAGATTTTCTTCTGACATTAGGGAGATCGGTCTTGTCCGCAAGAACGATTTTTCCGGCCAACAATACAACGCACTCCCTCCTCACATGAAACCCCCATAAGGTTTAGCTTTGATGAAATTACCAGATGGTTTCGATCTAGAGATGTCTTATCAACTTAGATAAATAGATCATGCTACATTAGAAGACATGCAGAGGGGTGCAGTAAGTGTAGAATTCAATCTGATTGCAAAGAGAGCTAGAATGAGAAATGACAAGAGAGTCAATATTAGAGAAGAGCCTGCATCTTCCACCTCTGATGCTAATATTGATAATGTGGTTAGAACTATGGAGAGAATGATGGAGAGGATTAACCTAAATGAGAGAGCTATGCCTAGGGATAATCAACCATTTCCTCAAAATAGAAACCAAAACTTTAGAATATTCCCCCTCAAATAAGACAAAGATAACAGAGAGGCCCTGACCAGAAAATTAGGCCTCCATTCCAAGAGAATTACGTTGTTGAAGATGAGGGCCTGATCAAAGAACTGGTAAAAAATCAAATTAATCTAATGGGAATTAATGAGGAGGAGTCTATTTTCCTCACTGAAGAAGAACAAGATCTATTTTCTCTGACTCAAACTGAAGTAGAATATTAATAGTTTGAATATTATAAAAAAGGGTTTGAGAATGCCATCATGGAGGTACATAAACAATATAACCTCAGAAGAAATAAAAATTTTGATACTCCCAAGAGAAAGAATTTTGAAAATTCTGCTAAAAAGGTCCCTGCAACTGATCCCGAGAAAACAAGAGAAAGCTCAAATAAAACTGTTAATATCCCTAGAAAGAATGATCTAGAAAACAACACTAGTAAACCAGCTATCATACCTAGAAAAACTTTTCTAGCTGATATCCCCACTGCAAGTCAACGATATGAAGTTGCTGCAAAAATAGTGTCTGAGAAGACTGATTGTGAAAATCTATCAAAAACAAAAACACCATTCATTGAGAATGAAATTTCCAAAACAAAAATCTCAATTCCTCTCACTGAATTGGTAAACAAGGATGTATATAGGTCCCAAGTCCTAAAGGCACTAAACATAGGAGAAATTAATGACACTATCAATCTGAATGATGATAAAACTAAACTTCTATTTGGGCCAGAAGTAGAGGGTAAATCCCAGGAGGGAGGTGTTCCCCAATTTTATATCAGTCTGAATGTTCATGATAAAATCCACCGCAATGCCATGCTAGATTTAGGTGCCTCTCATAATCTTATGTCGAAAGCAGTCATGGAGAAACTTGGCCTTGAGATAACTAGACCCTGCAAAGACTTGTACTCATTTGACTCCAACAAATTCAAATTCCTAGGCCTCATCAAACATATATGTATTACTTTAGTCCAGATACCAGCCAAAAGTTTTGTGATGGAGATAGTAGTGGCTGACATCCCTCATAGAGTATGGTATGCTTTTATCATGCTCATGGGGAGCCAAGCTTCAAGGGACCCTCAAAATGGATATGACTTATGCTACCATACCAATGTTTGGCCAAAAAAGAAGGTTGTATAGGGAAACATTAATGAAATACATGGTGAGAAGTCAAGAAAGGCCTCATAACTACTCACTTTACTCTGCCCATTCTAACCTCGACTCATTCATTATTTATAATGATGAAGACATTAATGAACAAGTAGCGAAGGGAGAAAAGGGACAGGATAGAGAAAAAGCAGGTCAAATGGACATTGTACAACACAAGTATGAATCTGAACCTTTTTGGAACATGATTTTTGATGGCTCTTGTGGCAAAGCAGGTTCGGCAGCAGGAGTGTGGGTATGCAATACTGAAAACAACCATGTAGAGGGTCATTCCTACAAGCTGAATTTTTAGTGCACCAACAATATAGCAGAATATGAGGCACTCCTTTTGGGTTTACAACTAATAAAGAGATTAGGAGAAAACCTAATTTCTGTTCATGGGGATTTTGAGCTGGTTATTAGAAAAATCAAGGGAGAATATTCAACCAAACATCCTAGATTGAGAGCATACAAGAATGCTGCCCTTGACCTCCTAAAAAAATTTGAGGAATATGACCTTGTTGCGGTTCCAAGAAATGAAAATATCCTTGCCAATGGATTATCATTTTCAACCAACACTTTTCAATTACCTCATCCTAATAAACAATATGAAATGTAGATTAAACACCACCCAACAGTTCCAAATAATATGAGATATTGGCAAGTCTTTGGAGATGTCAAGAATATTGAAAATTTCCTGCAATATAAAGGTGAATTTGAAGATTCCGGCTTGGATCAAGATTATGAAGAATATTGTCCCACTGAAGAATGAGTGTGCAGGGACGAACCTCCTCATAATTCTGATATTAATATTTCATCAAATAAATATCCACATAGAACAAATATACATAAAGACCTAGAAAAAGAAGAGTTTCAAGTACTCCAATTCAAAGATAATATCCTACCCACTTGTCCCTTTGAAGGAACTATTTGATTTCAATGATGTGGCTAGAAAACCAAAGATGGAACCTACTGAAGCAAACATTGAATAGTGCAATCTGGGTAGTGAGCAGGATCCAAAGATAATAAAGTTATCAAATACATTGCCATCATCCACAAATCATAAATACATTGCTTTTCTTAAAGAGTTAATTGATGTGTTTTCCTGGAGCTATGAAGACCTGAGATATTATGATACTAACATTATCCAGCACAAGATTCCAGTCAAGGAGATGTTGGAAATACTGAGAGGGGGGGTGAATTAGTATTCCTTTCAATTAGAGCATTAGTTAATCTTCAATTGTTATCAGTGTTTGTACAATGATAGAAGAAAACAAAAGGAACACAAATGCACACAATTTTTAAGGTGGAAACCTACTCCAGGACAAAAACCACCTAATGTTTTTCTAATAATTCTTTAATATTCAACTCCAATTGAAAATAAAGCTCCAACTTCCTATAATCTAGAAAATCATTCTTCTCCAGCTCCCACTGGATGGACACTACAACACCAGAGATTCTTCAATAGTCAATTGAACGGATGCCCCTGTTAGGGTCCCGTGATTTGGCCGATTGGTGAGCCAAATGACGATGTAACATCAAACCAAGCTTTGGAGCCCAAGGACCTAGCCTTCCTGGACTCAGAGAGGGCTCTCTCTATTTGTGTAAAGGATATCGGTGTGTTTGCTTATGGTGTTCTGATATTAGGCTAGTTATGAAGTGAGCTTTTTGATTTTTGGTTTTTTAAGTTTGTGAGGGATAAAACTGATCAAAGATATAAAAATGGATAACAAGAAGTTAGATCAACTGGGCTATGGGGTCAAACAGGTCAAGGAAGCTATGAGATGATGATGTAAGGCTGCTGTAGGGCCGATTTGATTCACGGTAGAAGGGATCTTTGGGCAAAATGGAGTAAATGGACATCAAGTTTGTGAAAGACGAGGGATTTCAAGTGTAACTAGTTGATAGCAGACATAAACATGTTATAGCAAGCCTTTAATCATGTTAAATGTAACTATGAGCTAATTAATACATAGAAATCAAACATTCCAGCCATGCATGGAAGTATAAGACCTTCTAACTTCGGGAAATGGCTATCAGACTTTGGGGAAAACACATAAGACAGACTAACAACTCATAAAACTATGCCGGAACGCCTAAACACAATCTTTAAGTTATTGGGCACTTGGACAAACAAGCTTTCATAGTTTTAGGCAAAGGGCTAGATCGGGACTAGGCCTCCTTGGTTCAACAAGATGATAAGCTAATCAGTCAAAGAGATAGTTTTATGGACATAACTATGGACAATCATAGGTAGGCAGGGCACACCATACATCCTACTCAACATACATAGAACTTATGAATAAAACTAGCAACAATACCTTAAGTTACTAAAGAGCAGTTAAGAATTCTTTAGTATAACTAAGGAAGAAGAAAACATAAAGCTATGAAGATTCAGGAATTTTGAGGTGCCTCCATGGGCATATCTCAAAATTAATCTCTACGATCTAATATAGCAAAGAAGAAGGCGATCAAGAAATGAAAACTAGAAGACAACAACAAAGCAAGAAACACTATACCATTCTACCATGTCATGGAATCCATCAACAATCCTTCATCATTCACCATGCCATCCAAGAGTGCGTCCAAAATCATAAGCCAAAACATGTTCTTCTCAAAGCTTCATATGACCAATATATTGATTCTTCTCTCTGTTCACCTCTCTGATTGAACAATGAGAACCATGGACAATAGCTAGAGGGAGGAAAACCTCATGGAGCAACTAGCTATCCCATTGGCCAAGTCAAAATATCTAAACCTGTCCTTGAGGCTTTGCAAAGCCCAAGGCACAAAATATCTAATAAAATATCTAAAAAACTGCTAAAAACGGAAATTATATTGACTTTACATGATTTTCCCATGATAAAAATAGCCCAACGCACATTTGGGAAAAGCAGATTTTTGGAGTTCAAAAATTGCAAAAATACTTCATATTTATGCCTGAAAAAGGTCCCCTGACTTGCTGGATGCAAATGGAAGGCTTCCCAATGTCTAAATGAGGCTCATGATGGCTCGTTGGAAATCTCTCTGTGTCTGCTTTCCAATGCAAGTGGAATCATCTCAATCTGATCTCTGAAAGTCCCTCAAAACTGTACCTATGTGCAAAAACCCAGAAAATAGCAGACTGCTGATATGGCGGGCAGAATGTGCAAAATGAGGCTGTTTTTCGCCAATTTGAGGGGGCGAATGATCTTCAAATGCCCTGAAAATCGTTGGAGACCTGCTCATGGAATTATGGCATCCATCGGTATCATCCTCCTCCCTTGACAACTCATCAAACTGAAATGGCGAATTTATGAGTTTTTGGCCAAAAACCCAAAAAATGCCAAAAAACAAAAAGTTGCCGAAACAGGCCCAAAATTGGCATGCATGACCCTCAAGGGTCCATAGAGACATGCTCCGAAGCTGAAGCCAAAATATCAAGGGCTGATATGCTTTTCCCTTCCTTCCGTGCTAGGCGCCTCTCCTTCAACTTCTTCAATTTCTCTTGCGCTACCTTTAATTTTCGCCTGGCAAACTGATTTAGCTTCTGAAAGTGAAGAGTCCTCTTTCTCTGTAGCTCAAGATCTCTATTTTCCTTCTCAAGCTTTAATTCCAAATGCTGGTTAGTTCTCTCAAGCCATGCTTCCTTGTTTTCCTCAATTTCCTGCTCAAAGAGGGCAGTGAGAGGAAAGGCTTCGAATTGAGCTTGTTCTTCTGCTCTCTGTTTCTCCAAGGCTCTTCTAAGCCCGATGGTCCTAGGCCTCTTTCGCCTAGGCTGGTCCTCCTCCTCTTCATCATCAAATTCGCCAATGAGCTCTTCAATTCTTACTTGCGCCTTTTCTGCCTCCTTTTTGTACTTGATTTCCCTTGCCTCATGAATGGCTGCATGATACTTCATTTGTTTGTTTTCAACCTCCAAGAAATGGTTGAAATTCCTCGCCCTTTGAAGATCTTCTTGTAACACCTCAATTTGCCCTTCTTTGTGAATGAGGAGGTTTTCAAGGATGCAGGCCTCATTATCACTGTCATCGCTTGGGATAGGGATGACAGCTGATTTACCTCCATGCTTGGCACTTTCTCTAACTGCACTTTTGCCTTTGAAGGCAAATCTAGCGCTCTTTCTCCTTGGCAAGCTAGAAGTTGTCTTTTTGGGCAATTTCCTCTTTTTAGGAACAGTTTTGGTCACTGTCAAGGAGGCAGCTTCAGCTTGCTGTCCTTCCTCAATATCCTGTCCAGCTTGTGGCTCAAAAGATGCTTCAATTGTTTGCTCAACCTGCTGCTCTTCAACCTCTGTCTGCTGTTGTTCCTTTTCCTGTACTTGCTGCTGTTCACCAACCTCTAGCTGCTGTCCCTCTTCTTGAATTTGATGATGTTCATCAACCTCTAGCTGCTGTCCCTCTTCCTGAATTTGATGCTGTTCATCAACCTCTAGCTGCTGTCCAATGATATCCAACTGCTGCTGTCCCTCAAAATCTAGTTGTTGCTGCTCATCATCCTCCTTTTCTCCCTGTGGCTCACTGCCCTCTCCTTCTCCCTGTTTACTTGGCTGCCCAGTGGTCATCTTGAGTTTTTTAGGGGTAGGCTTACTAGATAAAGGCACTGGGCGATGGATAGGCTGAGTAGGAGACACATGAACAAGAGGGACAGTGGCGAAATCGGCATGGCTAATGAATGAATCCCGTGAAACTCCTTTCTTCTCCAGCTGGTGTAAGAAGATGATTTTGATCAAGGAATGGTGAAAGAGAGAAGGGATTTGCTGAGGTGGAGCTTTCTTTTGGACAGTAGCTGCCATCTTCTCTATGCTTTTGGACAAAAAGTATGGAAGGTTTAAATGTCTGCTTCTAGTAAAATGCATCAACAAGCGAACATGATAGGCAAAAATTTGGCTAAACCTCCCTTCACAAGTGAAATATCTCATTATGGCCTTCATTAGTGGAGCATAACTGTCAAGAAGATAGGAGAAAGGGAAAATAGCAGTGATGGTTTCTCTATGTTCCGGCTGGATGAAAGGTTTATAATCCTCCAGATCAAGATGCGCTTGCTTAAACCACTTTTCACCATGATACGGGATCTTGGTAGCTTTGGATACATACCTTGGAGAGATTTTGAAGTCAAGACCTGCTAACTGGAAGTGTTTGTCCTTGAATCTCAAAGCGCATAAATGTGTAAGTGGCGAGAAACTCTTGACTTCTTCTATCCTCTGACAGAATTCAAGACAGCCTACTTCATGGAAATTGAAAAGCACTGAGGGGTGAGCATTGATTTCTTCTATGGAGATAGGCTCATATCTCTTATGTTGTCCGCCTTTTTGATCTCGTTTTGGAGGCATTCTGACTTGAAACAGGCTTTGGAAGAGGCACACTGCCTTCAATGTATGAAAAATGCTCTGCTGGATTGAAACTGGCCACTACACTGCTTGGATAGTTATGGACCCTGTGATTTTGAATAAAATGCAACAATGTTTCTTGGAATAAGCTACCTCTGCACTTATTAACAACAGTCCTTCAAATCTGGATACACTTTAGCTATGCAAACTTCTCAATAGAAAACCATCAATAAAGATGAGACAATATGCTGTATAAATTTCCTGTATGTAGTATTAAGCAATCATTTCTCTTGGTGAGTCTGCTAGGGATCAACCAACACTGGTATTTGTGTTTTCAAAACAAAACTTCAATCTAAAAAACCCCGCTTTACAGGTCATTCACCTTGAAAAATACCTCTGTCAACAGATTCCTGTAGAGACCATACAGTGGAAAAAAAAGGATACCCTTTGGTTATGTGAAAAATTAGCCCACAGTGCTAAGGAAAACACCTTTCACTTGTGACTTTTGAGAAGTCAATCACCACCTTTATACCTATGCCTTTGATGTCAAAATCCAACATTAACAACCTCTGTCTTTCACTATGCTGTTTACCTTTGAAAATCTCTGTCAACCAGTCTTCAACATGATACAATATGGTTTCTAGGAAAGGCAGACTCAAGTTGGATGTATAACTAATGCACAGTGGTTTTTAGGAAATATACTCTCTGCTTATGAATTTAAGAGATCAACATAATACCTACACCTCTGTTTTAATATCAAATGCAATCACCAAGTACTCGGCCCTTTAGACAGTGGCCATTTTCACTTGTGAAGTTTTGAGAAATCTAACACCACTTTGGTACCTCTGCCTTCGAAGTTCAGATTTGACCACCAACAAACCTTGCCCTCTAGGAAAATGGCCCTATCCACCCTTAGAAATTCTCTGTCAACAAACTTACAGTAGTGAAATCTAGTGAAATAGGAGGGGCAGTTTGTTACAAAGGTGTGCTTGTAAGATAGGCAACAGTCACTCTGCTCTTGAAACCTCTGCTATCAATAAATACAATGATTTGAAAACGACACAAACTGGTTCCTAACCATAAAACCCCATATTGCAATTACCTCATCTCACTGTGTAGGAAAACTGCTTTTGTTTTTAGCAAAAATGGCAAGGTCCGGGATTTTCAAACATTTTTGTCACTTATCAACACCTTGCACTCGATGGGAGTTCATAAAAATACCTCGAATTTGATGGATGCTCGCTTGAAAGGATGCAAGAAACCCTGGATAGCTTGAAAAAGTCGCGCGGCAACCTCTGGAGAAAACCCGTCGCGCAAAAGAAGCGTGTCGGGTCGGCCTGTCATGTGGTCGGGCGGCCACCTACAGGCACGTCGCGCCCACCTACAGGCACGTCGCGCCGGTGTTGAAAACCTTTGTAAAACGATGCCCAGGCACGTCGCGCCGAATTCCAGGCACGTCGCGCCGCCTCCGAGTGCAGATTTGTGAATTTTCGCCCGGTTTTTCTCGCTTGTTGATGCTGTGGATGCACGGGATTTTGACTCTAGTTTTCTTGAAAGTGAATTTCCCACTTTTACACTTCAAACTTATATCGTTTTTCAAAAAAAACACTATCAATCGGTCATTTCTATTTTTAAAAGGTAAAATAGAACTGTGGTTTGGCTTTCTTTGCGGAGTTTTTTGTTTTTTTTTTTGAAAAACCTTCAATCCTTTTAACTTTGGTACGTTCAAAACTGGCTTTGGAGATTTGCCAATCATTTGATCACATGTAGATCGCGGACCTTAGCACAGGTGTGAGGTAGAGAACCTCCGGCTTTGTTTCTTTGGTGGACCTTTCATCACTAACCTTTGGACCCTAAAACAAATCTCCATAATCTTGGGGCTGTGTTTGCCACTGTGTCTAATGGTACAGGTACCAGTGGCTGCATCCTTTATGACCTGCAATGTTCTCCAAAGAGGGTCATTTTTATTATAATCTCCTGCTTGACAACTCATGATGCCACATCTCTGCCACTGTTTATTTAATACTGTATCTTTGTGCTAAGTCTGCTCTTTGGAATGATGACAACCGTGTTTGTTTTAATACTTATAAACAGTGGCAACTTCATCAAAACCAACCTCTTCTGCCTGTTCATAAGATTGTGTACCCATTTGCCTTCCCATCTGAAAAGACAAGCTTGTAGAATATGAAAACAGGGCTTTTTGATACACAGTCCTTATTTTGTTCTGATCAGTGTGTTAAACCCCTTTTTGTCAATAGAAATATTTCATGACTGAACTATGTTCACTGTTTCCCTCTCTTGGTGATTGTTAGCAAGGAAGGGCTATTCATAATGCACCAAAACATTTGAAAGTTGTAATTTGGTATATGACATTGTCTCGTTGCTTGACCTTTCCTCAAGGAGATAGTTTTCTTTTTGGTATCAGTGGCATACATATATTCAATATTGCCTCTTTCCTACTGTAGGTATAGCCTGACAGATAGTTCTTTGAAATAGGAGTATCGGTACCTTTACATTATCAGCACTGTCATTCATCTGTGTAGTGACCTTGTTTCAGTCTTTGGTATCCTTCCACTGCTTTCTTGTATCAATCAGTTTCAGCACCCTGCAGTAGCTTTGGCCCTCTACTCATGCATGGAGGAGGCTCTTCATCAGATAAGGTGTCCAGAGACTTTTTGACCACTATGTTCGACACAGCCTTTCTCTGAATGTGGTGGTAAGAAAACCTCTTGAAAAACACCAATCTTAGCATCTTTACTTGCAAGCATCACTGTGTTTTTAGAAGAAAAACCCTAGCCACAGTGACACTGTTCTAAGGGTGACTGAGAAATTTATCATTTGGATTGTTTATCTCATGACCTGTTACTTGATAAAAACTCTTTGTGACTATGAAGTTCAGTGCATTTGAAAAAGCTAAGGGCTCTCTTTCTGCCTGTGTAACGGCATTGGTTAACAGCCTCTATTCCATTCGATCTTGAACAAAACAGGCCTCTTATGATTTGGATGTTTACTGCTGACAGGTCCTTCTAAAGTTCAACAATCCATATGGTTTGCAAGTTTGAAATGAGCTCCTTTATCAGGCCAAACTCCCCTTTCCTTTGAGCTTATCATATTCCCACTATATTCCTGTTATGGTCATCAATTACATTCATGAAACCTGAAGATATTGTTTCATTTTTTCAGTAAAGGCAACCTGGACTTTTGCAACCTTCTGAGTCAACACTGGCCTGCGCCCTCTGCTTATGTATGAAGGAGGTGCCCTAACCCTCTGCTTGTTATTGAAGGAGGTTGTGGGCCTTGACAATTTACCATTTTGCTGAGACAGTGGCGACCCTTTCTTACTGTGATTTTCATGCTGGAAAGAGCTGTAAAGTCCTGAGGAATAGCTTTCTGTTTTGCAGACATATCTAAAGGTTCAAGTTACACTTAGAAGCAGCTGTTCCTCTAACTGTAAACTCAAACATTTACTCCATGAGATGAAATATATTTCCTGTCATTTGTAGAACCATAGAACACAGTGAACAACCTACTAGTCAGCTTGAGATTGGGCTTTATGCAGTGCTGAGATCTAGGGGGTATGAGTGGCGCGACTTAAGGCTGTTTGTCAACTTCATTTGCAAATTAAGGGATCAGTCATGGTAGGTCTGCTACAGATGGGGGCTTTTTTGGCTTTTTGATGATTGCCAAAAGTGAAATGTCCTAAACGCCACTTCCTAACATAAGGGAGACCTTTGAAATAGATGTGGATTTGCTTTTTTAAAGCTGATGGGCAAGTCAATAAGGCTGAAGCTGGATAGGATTGTGATATGAGGTTTTTGATTTCGACATGGGCGAACTGAAAAGGTAGAAAGGTGAAAAAAGTTTTAGGAGGGTTTTCTGGATGACATATTGACATAAGGAAATCAGTTTCTAGAAAACTCAGCTGTAGATATAGTCATCACTAACATGTAAAAAAAAATACTGATGGCTAACAGCCCCAACACCCAATGAGCTACAACTCACCCTAGCACCACCCTACCACCCTTTAGAAGAATAAAAGAAGAATGGAATCCCATACCAGGGAAAATGGTCCACTTTACAATGATATAGAATGGTGTAGAAGAAGAAGATACACTAGAACATAACCCCAACTTTGACACAACCACCTAATGATGATCCTTGACCTCCCAACATTGCCTTTTCAACTCTTGGTAGATAGACACTAGTACAATTTTTACAATAATGTATTTACAATGACTTAGTACAATGATACCTTTACAATAATTGTATGCAGTGCTGCCCAGTTGAAGACTTCATGTGATGAAATTCTTGCTGTTGTTATGCACCTTGGTTGCTGCTCTTGTCATGCTACCCTCTGCTACACCTTTAGTTGCTTTGCTGCCCTAGAAAGTATGGTCCTTTGCAGCCCTTGACAACACATGATCTAGCTTTTTCTTGCCTTCTAGGAGCCTAATATTGAATCTAGTGTTTCTCTGTTATTTCTGATCCCTAATATCTTATTTTTGGTCCTGTATTAGTCCTCTGAGTCGTCTTTCCAATGCCAGAGGTCTAACCCAATTTTGATTCTTCAAGAGAGAGTTATACCCAATCTCTCACAATGCCCTAATTATGGACTGTTTCAGTAGAGCGAACTTGTACGACGTGCCACGTGTCACTGTTTCTTCATTTGGATCTAAAACTGATAGCGAAAAAACTACTGTCTATGCACTATCTGCCACTTTTTAGAGAATTCCAATCTGATACTCAGAGAGAGAGTTATGACAATTTTCCCAAGGTCACTTCTTTGAGATGAATTTCAGGAGCCTACAAAAACACTGACTTCCACAGATCATATCTCTGAAAATATTGCGCACCTTGAACTAAATTTTCACAGTAGCTTCCTCAGGATTTTGGCTTTTCGTCATAAAAATTTCAGCTTCTGAACCTGCATATAAAACAAGTTAGAGTGAAAATTCCACAATGACCTATTTCAGATGGCGAAATCCCTTCCATGAGGAGGATATGAGGATCACAATTTATATAAATGCTTAGGTTGAGAGGGGCTTCAATAAGTGAATGTGGGAGAGATTTTAGGAGCTTAAAAAATATTAATTATGACTTTTCAATGACCCATGCCACAACCCCATGGGGTTTTAGCCCACTAACTGGGGGTAAAAACTTCAAACATGAATATCTCTCAAACCGTGAAGAATTATATGGCGTGCCATATATCAACGGAAACATCTCAACAATTAGAAACCATCAAAATCATTATTGACCCAGAATATTTTAATTTGGTAGGTAAAAATTCCCATGCAATATTGGGTTAGTCCCTGGTGCTGCTTGGGTTGACATTAATGACAACCGCTGATCAACAATCTCCCCCCTTGGCACCAATGGCAACACAACTACTCCCCCTGCGATCATGACACCTCTTCCTACAACATTCTCTCCCCCTTTGACATCAATGGGAAAGGGTAACTCCCCCTGAAACACAACCATCCTGTGGACCTGCACACACTTCCACTCCCCCTGACACACAACCATCCTGTGGACCTGTACACACTTCCACTCCCCCTTTATATTCTGAATAAGGAAAATATAATGAGAACTTGGGAGAATCCCAAGATTTTGGTGAAGATATTCCAATGCTTCATGAGTACCCTCATGATCATCAACACTTCCTGCCTAATCTGCATCTGTAAAGGAATGAATAATGAGATTTTTACCCTTGGGATACCACAAGCCATATTTTTTTGTTCCCTTTAGTTATCGAAGAATTCTTTTGATGGCAATAATATGTGATTCTTTTGGTGCTACTTGGAATCTTGCTACTTTTCCAACTGCTTGCATAACATCTGGTCGGGAGGTTGTTACATATAGAAGACTACCAATCATAGATCTGTACAACCTTTGATCCACATCCTTAGATGAGTCATCTATGTTAAATTTGCAACCTGTTACCATTGGAGTAAGGATGGGTTTGCAATCTTCCATTTTAAATTTCTTGAGCATTTCCTTGATGTACTTGGCTTGACATATAAATATTCCTTTCTCTTGCTGAGATATTTGAAGGCCTAAGAAGTATGTCAGCTCACCAAGTAAAAACATCTTGAAATCACTTTGCACCTTTGTAGCAAACTTCTTACTTAGTCGATCGTCATTGCTACCAAATATTATATCATCCTCTTTAGCTAGTAGACATGCTCTAGTTGCTTCATCTAGAACATATATGTTGTTTGGAGCTCGACTTGCTATAGCCACAATTTCACCATACATGCTTTTCCTGATTTCACATTTTGTGGAGTTGAATATTATTTTATGTCCTTAATCACACATTTGTCCAACATTGAGCAGATTTTGATTCATGTTTTCAACCAATAGAACATTCTTGGCTAGAGCATCTTTGCTTCCGAGAGTGATAGTACTTGATCCTATAACATTTGAAGATCCATCATTTCCAAAGGACATGGGTCCATCCTTCTTCTCTTTCAAAGATACAAATTTATTTCTATCTCCAGTCATATGTGTTGAGCAACCGCTATCAACATACCACACATCTTTGTTGTTTTGAGCCTTGAAAGAGAGAGCACAATTATTATTCTTCTTCTTATTCCATGCTCATTGGTTTTGTGGCTTTGAAGATTCTTTTGGAGGATTTTCAAGTTTGTAGTCTTTGGCTATGTGTCCAAAGTTTCGACATTTGTAACATTCAATATTATTTCTTAAATGTTCAAATCTATTGATGTTTCACTGAGCTCTGGGAGGTTCATATTTGACAGATCTCCTGGAATTGTATTCGTTCCTAGGGTACGTTCGACATTCTACAGCTTTATGACCAAATTTTCCACATGAATAATAGTAGCCATAAAAAATATGTTGGTACCTAGATGGAAATTTTCGTCGAGGAATTGTCTTCCAAGGCTGTTCTTGTGAATCTTGTCCAATGAAGTCTACATGCATGTTAGATCTCATAGGTTCATTGTATTTTGTTGTAGAAGGTCCCGCTTCTTCTTCTTTGTAACCGATGCCAGTTCTATCATTGTAAGATCGTTGATTGTTGATGAGTTTTTCCAATGCCCTTGAGCTGTTGGCATAGTTTTGGATATTTTTTCCTTTCTTCACTTCCTCATGTAGCGAGACTAATTCGGCTTCTAATTCTTCCCTTTCTTGGTTGCTTTCTTCCAACTTCTTTTGAAGTGACTCTTTAATGCATTTTTGTTCTTCAACTTCAATTTTGAGACCTTGAACTTTTTATTCAAGAGTATTGGAATGGATCTTCTCTGCCTTGAGATCTTTTATAAGCTTGATTGCTTCCTTATAAAATTCTTCTATGGTCAATCCTTCTTCTTCGTTGTTTGATACCTCTTGTTTATTGTGCTTGGGTTTATTGTGCTTGGCCATAAACAATAATCTCTCATTGGTTTCTTCTTCATTTTCATTGTCTTCATTGGATGATGATCTATCTTCTTTAGAGAGAAAGTTCCTTTTGGATCCTTGCTTGTTGAATTTCTTAAAACCTTTCTTTCCTTTTGAGTTGCCATCACTTTTTTTTGGACATTTTGCTGCGAAATGCCCAACCTCATCACAGCCGAAATATATCAATGGAAGTTTACCTTTGAATTTTCCCTTACCAATTTTTAGTTTTCTCGTGAAGTGCAAGTCTTTTCTTCACACTTGCAAGTGCAAGTCTTTTCAATTGAAGGTTGTTTATCCTTATTGGTTTTCTTAGATGCAACGAACGCAGTTTCTAGATGTGAAGTACCCTCTTCTTCATCAAGTCTCATTTCATATGCTATGAGAACTCCATGTAATTCCTCTTTGCTGAGTTTGTACATATTTGCACTGTATTTTAAGACTAATACCTTTGGGTTGAATCTCCCTGGTAACGTTCTAAGAATCTTTCGTATAATAGTCTTCTCATCAACTGGCTCTCCCAATCCTTCCAGAGTATTGGTTATTTCATCAATATATTGGAATTTATTTCATCAATGTATTGGAAGTATGTAGCAATGTTGCAATCTTCTTTCATTATGAGTTGCTCAAATTTTGCTCTATATATTTGAAGCTTTGCTTCTTTGAAATTTGAGTCACCTGCATATATATTCTCAAACTTGTCCCATAAATTTTTGTGGTTTTACAACCCAACACCTTATGATAAGCAGATTCAATAATTCCATTGATAATAATATTCTTTTCTTTTGCATCATTTACCAAATTCTTCTTACCTGGTTCATCTGTGGTTGATGTAAATCCATTTTGAACAGTGTCCCATACTTCGTAACCTTGCGCCAAGAGATAGACCTCCATTCTTCCTTTCCAGAGTGCATAATTATTTTCATTGAACAGAGGTACACCATTCTTGGTATGCTCCATGACCTCCTTCCAGTTGTTAAACTGCTATTGACGGAACCAAGCCCCGTCCCTATTGTTAATAAAATTTGGGGTGAATCAGTATTCCTTTCAATTAGAGAATTAGTTAATCTTAAATTTTTATCAGTGTTTTTACAATGATAGCAGCAAAGAAAAGGAACAAAAATGCACACAGTTTTTAAGGTGGAAACCCACTCCGGGACAAAAACCACCTAATGCTTTTCTAATAATTCTTTAATATTCAAGTCCAATTGAAAATAAAGCTCCAACTTCCTAGAATATAGAAAATCATTCTTCTCCAGCTCCCACTGGATGGACGCTCCAACGCCCGAGATTCTTCAGTAGTTAACTAAACAGATGCCCCAACACCCAATGAGCTACAACTCACCCTAGCACCACCCTACCACCCTTTAGAAGAATAAAAGAAGAATGGACTCTCGTACCAGGGAAAATGGTCCACTTTACAATGATATAGAATGATGTAGAAGAAGAAGATACACTATAACATAACCCCAACTTTGAAAAAACCACCTAATGATGATCCTAGACCTCGCAACACTACCTCTTCAACTCTTGGTAGATAGACACTAGTACAATTTTTAGAATAATGTATTGACAATGACTTAGTACAATGATACCTTTATAATGATTGTATGCAGTGATGCCCACTTGAAGACTTCATGTGATGAACTTATTTCTGCTGTTATGCTCCTTGGTTTCTTCTCTTGCCATGCTACCCTTTGCTGCACCTTGCTTTGCTTTGCTGCCCTAGAAAGTCTGGTCCTTTGCAGCCCTTGAAAACACATGATCTAGCTTTTTCTTTCCTTCTAGGAGCTTGATATTGAATCTGGTGTATCTCTATTATTTCAGATCCCCAATAACTTATTTTTGGTCCTGTAGTATTCCTTTGAGTCATCTTTCCAATGCCACAGGTCTGACCCAATTTAGATTCTTCAAGGGAGAGTTATACCCAATCTCTCACAATGCCCTAATTATGGACTGTTTCAACAGAGCTAACTTGTACGGCGTGCCACGTGTCACTATTGATTTATTCAGCTCTGAAATTGATAGAGAGAGAACTAAAGTCTATGCAATATCTGCCACTTGTTACGAAATTCCAATCTGATACTCAGAGAGAGAGTTATGACGATTTTCCCAAGGTTTCTTCTTTGAGCTAAATTTCAGGAGCCAGCAAAAACAGTGATTTCCACTGATCATATCTCCGAAAATATTGCGCACCTTGATCTGAAATTTTCACAGATGCTTCCTCAGGATTTTAGCTTCGCCTCATAAAAATTTCAGCTTCTGAACCTTTGTAGAAAACAACAAAGAGCGAAAATTCCACAATGACCTCTTTCAGATGGCGAAATCCCTTCCATGAGGAGGATATGAGGATCACAATTTATATAAATGCTTAGGTTGAAAGGGGCTTCAACAAGTGAAAGTGGGAGGGATTTTAGGAGCTTAAAAAATATTAATTATGACATTTCAATTGTTTAAAATGCAGCAAGATGATGGAGCTTAGTGAAATGAAGTCGCCTTCACTAAGTGGGCCCACAGGCGAATTCTGGCGCAAAGTCTATTTTTAGACTATGTCTATTTTTAGACATATGGAGCATGGTCCAGGGGTTGCAGTATGTTATTCTTGGAGTATTGGTCATGTTTGTAAAAATAGATGGGACTCTATTTTTGTGACCTATAGGTCGATAGGTCGATGTCTATTTTTAGACTGCCTATCCTAAAAATAGGGAAGTCAAATATTATTTACCCTTAATAATATTTGGACTCTAAACAGCAGTTTACTCTCTCGGAGCACTTCAGTTCGAGCCTTGGAAGTGGCTCATGCATCTGACAGAGGAATTACGCTATTCCTAGGGTTTGATGGCATCATGCATGGTTGACTTCAGTTAGGACTTCAGTGGCAGAAGTTTGGTGAAGTTAATGAGACAGCTAGTGGAGTTGTGTTCTGTTTATTTTAGTTGAACTGGTTGAGATTAGTTTAACTAGATAATCAATTAGTTATGAGTGGATTGAATTAAATATTATTTAATTCATTAATTAGTAACTCATTATTCAACTCAAGAACACATCAGTTCACTACAGTGCATGATCAGTTCAGTGGAGACCAGTGAAAGAGGTAGATGAAAGGGTGGAGTTAGCTATCAGTGGCGACATCAGTTATGCATGAGATTTTCACCACACTTGGAGGAATTGCCCATGATGATTGCATTGTCAAGCCAAGGAGATTTGAACCTTGGATCTCTATATATACAGGCCTGGATTGCGCAATAGAAGCAAGGCAATTGGCAGTGAGTTTTGAACCAGTAACCTATTCAAAACTGAGCTAGTTTGTGTGTAACTTTATGAGAAAGTACTGAGTACTTGTGAGGAGTATTGTACTGAGTTTGTTACATTATTTCTCCATTATAATATACACAATAGCTGTGGGGTTTTCAGCTATAAGCTTTCCCCATACATACTATGTTAATGTGTATTATGATTTGATGTGTTATCGCTTGATTTTATTTCCGCATGTGTGATGATCTGAGTGGAAGAGATTATGTGTTGCATATAAATTCGAATTGTATGTGATCAGGATAGTCTCGGTGGATAATTAATCATTATTCAGAAAATTTCTACATGGTATCGGAGCAATTGAAGCAAAGATTGATCATCACAGTGATTACAAACTTATTTCGGTAGACAGAGTCTGCATGCGGGCCAGGTAGCCTCCGGATTCATCTTTCTTCGAAAAGTGAAAGGTCTGGTAAATGCCCCTTGCATTCAATCTATGTGCTAGAAATAATTTGTTCTCACAGATCTAGAGTGGCTGAGCTTTAAGGTGGATTTCGAAATTTTGCAACAGTTTTGTTTTCTTGGTGCCGGTGTTGAAAATGTCTTTCAACGGTTTGCGACTCGAATATGCTCTTGAAGGTAGTTCGAATTATGTTGCATGGAAGGATCGCATGGAGGCAGTATTAGAAGATAATGGTCTGAAGGAGTTCATAGATACGTATTTCCAAAAGCCCACTGATCTTGCTGAAGTCGAAGCATGGCAAAAGAAGATGGCAAAGTGTCGAAGGATCCTGTTGGAGGGCGTCAAAGATCATATTGTATCCAGCCTGCATGGACAGGCTACTCCATATTTAATGTGGAAAGCCTTGACGGATCTATTCTAGAGTAAGAGCGACCAAAGGAAGCTGGCGCTCAAAGATAAGCTCAGGAACATCAAGATGGATAAGGGCGACAGTATCGCCAAATACCTCACGAAGTTCACTCAATGCAGAGATGAGCTGGGAAGTGTGGGGGTGACTGTCGAAGACAAGGACATGGTCGACCTGGCTCTCCTTGGTCTTCCGAAGGCTTGGCACTCATATCAAGATAGTGTCAATGGTCGGGAGAAGCTGCCGAGATGGGAGCGCCTTTGGGCGGATCTCATGCAGGAGGAGATAAGGAGGACTACTCGAGATGGATCTTCATCAAAGGGAGTTGATGAAGAAAATTGCGCTTTGGTTGCCAAAGCAAAGAAGGGGAAGGGTAAGAAAACTTCTCATTTCGGTGCAAAGGGCAAGAAGCAGGATATGGCGAAAGTGAAGTGTTTTCACTGCCATGATCACGGACATTATGCTACCAATTGTCCAAAGAATAAGAAAAACAAGCAAGCGGGAAGATCTGCAGATGGAGAAGCTTTGGCTTCACAGTTCGAGCTTGAATTTTCACTGATCGCATGCTTGGTTTCAAGTGTGATGGGATCGGTGTGGTTCTTGGACAACGGTGTGTCATTTCATATGACGGGAGATCGGGAGTTGTTCTCAGATCTGGAGGACAAAGATTTGGGTGTGCACATCGAGATGGGCGATGATGGTAGATACAGTGCGACCGGTATCGGTACCATATCCTTTCAGAGGGAGTCTGGTAAACCCTTTGTATTGAGGGATGTCATGCATGTACCTGGATTGAAGAAGAACTTGATCTCTGTGGCGATGTTGGAGGATAAGGGGTATGATGTGGTCTTCATCGAAGGAAAAGCCTTCCTGCGCAGTAAGACTACTGGAGAGACCCGGAAGATAGGGGTTCGAACCAAGAACCTTTATCAGTTGCAGGTAGATGGCTGCGCAGCTATGGCATGCAAGGCGGGAGAAGTGGTGAGCCGGGATGATGAGGGCGAAATGTGGCACAGGAGATTGGGCCACCTTCACCATGGAGCTTTGAAGATTTTGTAGCAGATTTGTACTGGGCTTCCTAAGGGCACCCTTGCACAGTCAGATCAGTGCAAGGGGTGTACTTTAGGGAAGTATGTGAAATCCACCTTTCACGAGAAGGATAGTCGCGCCACGAAAATCCTTGAGAGAGTTCACACAGACGTGTGTGGTCCTTTCTCAGTTGCTTCGATAGCAAAGCACATGTATTATGTGATCTTTGTTGATGATTTCTCTCGAAAGTGCTGGATCTTCTTCATGCAGAAGAAGAGCGATACATTCGCAAAGTTCTGTGAGTTTAAAGCATTGGTCGAGAAGGAGTCGGGGAAGAAGGTGATTGCTCTAAGGAGTGATAACGGTGGTGAATTCATCTCGGCTGAATTCAAGGAGTTCTGCAGTGCAGAAGGGATTCGGAGAGAGCTCATCACACCCCATAACCCACAGCAGAACGGGGTGGCTGAGCGGAAGAACAGAACGATCGTGGGTGCTGCACGGGCGATGTTGCATGATCGGGGCCTACCCCTTCACTTGTGGGCTGAGGCATGCAATACAGCAGTGTATGTGCAGAACCGTTGTCCTCACAAGGTTCTTGGCATGAGTACACTGGAGGAGGCTTATTCTGGCAAGAGGCCTGATATTTCCCATTTGCGGATTTTTGGTTCTCCTGTCTACATGCATGTGAAGAAGGATGCGAGAAGGAAGCTGGATCCAACTGCTGAGGTTGGAATATTTGTGGGGTACACTGATACACCTCACAACTACCGGGTGTATTTTTCAGACAGTCGCAAGACTGTTGTGCGATGGGATATAAAATTTCAGGAGGAGAAAGCCATGCAGTGTTCGCTTGAGAGGGAGCTACACTTGCATGCAGATGAGAAGTTGTTAGTTCCTAAGGAGGAGCTTCCGGATGTGGATCAGCTACAAGAGGAAGTTCAGGAGGTGGAAGAAACCACCCATGCAACGCCAACCATCAGAGGGCACATGCGCACTACAGAAGCTGAGCGACTGGCTCGGGATGCAGAGAAGGTTGTAGGACCACCTACAGCACAGCGCAGACAGAGACAATCACCGGATTGGTACACTGGATACATGGCTCTTGTGAGTCAATGTGTTGTGACGGAGCCATCCTCTTTTGAGGAAGCTGTGGAGGAACCCGCATGGGTTGATTCCATGATCGAAGAATATGATTCGATCGTCAGGAACAGTGCATGGGAGATTGTCCCAAGACCGGAGGGGAAATCAGTGGTGGGTTCGCGATGGATTTACAAGGTGAAGCAGGCGGCTGACGGGAGTGTGGAGAAGTACAAGGCGAGATTTGTCGCCCGTGGCTTTTCACAGATCGAGGGGATCGATTATGAGGAGACCTTTGCACCTGTCGCAAGGTACTCTTCCATACGGACGATCCTTGCTCTCTCAGCGCAGATGGGGTGGCACATTCATCGGATGGATGTGAAGACTGCGTTCCTCAATGGAGTTATTGAGGAGGAGGTGTACATAGAGCAGCCTGAAGGTTTTGAGATCTTCAGCAGTGAGTCGCATGTGTGCCGACTCAAGAGAGCACTGTACGGGCTGAAGCAAGCACCTCGTGCTTGGTACACTCGGATAGACAGCTACTTCATCGGGCTTGGATTCTCCAAGAGTGAGGCGGATCCAAACCTGTACTAGATTGTGGTGGAGGGGAAGCTGTTGATCATCGTACTGTATGTAGATGATCTGATTTTGACTGGCGACGAGCAGTTGATACTTTCATGCAAGGATGATCTTGCACGAGAGTTTGAGATGAAGGACCTGGGCATCCTTCATTATTTTCTGGGATTGGAGATTTGGCAGCGCAGTGGAGGACTGTTTGTTTCTCAGGGCAAGTATGCCCGGGAGATTCTGGAGAGGTTCAACATGCAAGGCTGCAAGCCTGTTGATACCCCTCTTCCTGGAGGTTGGAGGAAGGGAGATGCTACTTCGGTGGAGGTAGTGGATGCCACTGTCTATCGACAGTTGGTGGGGTCGTTGATGTATCTGGTCAATACTCGACCCGATATATGCTATGCAGTTAACCAGCTTTCGCAAGCTATGGTTAAGCCTACCAAGCTCTTTTGGAAGGCGGGCAAGCATGTATTGCGCTATATCAGAGGCACATCGGGATATGGTCTATGGTACGGACAGGAGGATGGAGTGAAGCTTTCTGGTTTCACTGATGCAGATTGGGCAGGGAGTCCAACGGACCGGAAGAGCACTTCTGGAGGAGTTTTCAGCATTGGGTCGACAGCAGTTTCCTGGTACAGCAGGAAGCAGAGATCCGTGGCACTCGGTTCAGCAGAGGCCGAGTACATGGCAGCAAGCTTGGCTGCATGTGAGGCTATTTGGATGAGGAAGATCCTCGCAGGTTTGTTCAGGTTGCATTTGGAGCCTACAGTGATCTACTGTGATAACCAGAGCTGCATCAAGCTCTCGGCTAATCCAGTATTTCATGATAGGTCCAAACACATCGACATCAGGTACCATCATATCAGAGATTATGTTCAGCGGAGAATCATGATGCTTTCATATGTTCCCACGGAGGATCAGGATGCCGACATCCTGACGAAGGCACTCACCAGGAGCAAGTTCGAATTCCACAGAGGCAGGATAGGGGTTGCAGATAATCCATATCTTGCTGAGAGGGAGTGTTGAAAATGCGGCAAGATGATGGAGCTTAGTGAAATGAAGTCGCCTTCACTAAGTGGGCCCGCAGGCTATTTTTGGCGCAAAGTCTATTTTTAGACTATGTCTATTTTTAGACATATGGAGCATGGTCCAGGGGTTGCAGTATGTTATTCTTGGAGTATTGGTCATGTTGGTAAAAATAGATGGGACTCTATTTTTGTGACCTATAGGTCGATAGGTCGATGTCTATTTTTAGATTGCCTATCCTAAAAATAGGGAAGTCAAATATTATTTACCCTTAATAATATTTGGACTCTAAACAACAGTTTACTCTCTTGGAGCACTTCAGTTTGAGCCTTGGAAGTGGCTCATGCATCTGACAGAGGAATTATGCTATTCCCAAGGGTTTTATGGCATCATGCATGGTTGACTTCAGTTAGGACTTCAGTGGCAGAAGTTTGGTGAAGTTAATGAGACAGCTAGTGGAGTTGTGTTCTGTTTATTTTAGTTGAACTGGTTGAGATTAGTTTAACTAGATAATCAACTAGTTATGAGTGGAGTGAATTAAATATTATTTAATTCATTAATTAGTAACTCATTATTCAACTCAAGAACACATCAGTTCACTACAGTGCATGGACAGTTCAGTGGAGACCAGTGAAAGAGGTAGATGAAAGGGTGGAGTTAGCTATCGGTGGCGACATCAGTTGTGCATGAGATTTGCACCACACTTGGAGGAATTTCCCATGATGATTGCGCTGTCAAGCCAAGGAGATTCGAACCTTGGATCTCTATATAGACAGGCCTGGATTGCGCAATAGAGGCAAGGCAATTAGCGGTGAGTTTTGAACCAGTAACCTGTTCAAAACTGAGCTAGTTTGTGTGTAACTTCATGAGAAAGTACTGAGTACTTGTGAGGAGTATTGTACTAAGTTTGTTACATGATTTCTCCATTATAATATACACAATAGCTGTGGGGTTTTCAGCTATAAGCTTTCCCCATACATATTGTGTTAATGTGTATGATGAATTGATGTGCTATCGCTTGTTTTATTTTCCGCATGTGTGATGATTTGAGTGGAAGAGATTATGTGTTGCATATAAATTCGAATTGTATGTGATCAGGATAGTCTCGGTGGATAATTAATCATTATTCAGCAAATTTCTCCATCAATGAGCCATGCCAAAACCCCATGGGGTTTTAGCCCACTAACTGGGGGTACAAACTTCAAACATGAATATCTCTTAAACCACAAAGAATTACATGGCGTGCCATATATCAACGGAAAAATATCGACAAGTAGAAACCATCATAAGCATTATTGACCCAGAATATATTAATTTGGGAGGTCAAAATTTCCATGCAATATTGGGTTAGCCCCTGGTGCTGCTTGGGTTGACATCAATGACAACAGCTGATCAACAAGAGAAACAAAAGCCTTTCAAACATAAACTGCACAGGATAAATCCTATCCTAATGCCCTTGGTGGAGAAGGAGATCAAGAATATGTACGATGCTGGGATAATAGTCCCAATCAGATACTCCGAATGGGTTTCTAATATTGTGCCTGTAAGAAATAAAACAAGAGAGATCAAGCTCTGCATAGATTTCAGAAATATGAACAAGGTATCACTTAAGGACAACTAACCTCTACCAAAGATGGATCACATATTGCAAAAAGTAGTGGGCTATAGAGGGATCTCTCTGCTAGATGGTTTTTCAGGGTATAATCAAGTGCTGGTGCATCCAGATGATTAACAAAAAACAACTTTTACCACCCCTTGGGGAATCTTCATGTATGTAAAAATTCCTTTTGGATTAATAAATGCTGGTTCCATTTTCCAGAGATTCATGGACATTTATTTTTAGAGGAAATTGGCCTTTTCATTGTGATCTACATAGATGATATCACAGTGTATTCGAAAACTGCTGAAGAAAATTTGGCCTATTTGAGAAGAGTTTTCAAAAAGTGCAGAAGGTACGGACTCTCTCTGAATCCCAAGAAATCATTATTTTGTCTTGAAGAAGGAAGCTTCTGGGCCATATTATATCTGAAGAAGGAATTAAATCGATCCCAACAGGATTGAGGACATACTTCAGATTGGCCGCCCCAAAAACATCAAAGAGCTCCAATCGTTTATTAGCAAGATAAATTTTTTGAGAAGGTTTATACCAAACCTTGCAGAACTACTGAGAAGTATCACTAACATGCTCAAGAGAGATTCGGGATTTAAATGGACCATGGAAGATAAACAATCCTTTGAATTGGTAAAGCAGGCACTCACTAAAGCGTCGGTTTTGATCAACCTTGATTTCACCAAGGATTTCATTATTTTTTCCTTTGCATTAGCGCACACTATTGTTGCGGTAATACTCCAGAAAAACAAGGAAGGACAGGAGCAACCCATAGATTTTTTTAGCCAAGCTTTGAGAGATGCACCTCTAAAGTATAATATCATGGAAAAGCAGGCCTTTTCTTTTATCAAAGCACTAAAGGATTTCAGAGTTTACATTCTACATTCTAATATCATTGCCATTGTGCCCAATATATTTGTCAAAGACATTCTAACGTAGGATCCTAATGGAAAAGAGGCAAATGGGTTGCTATTATCTTGGAGTATGATTTAGAGATCAAACCCACCAAACTAATCAAGGGACAGGGATTAGCCAAATTGATGGCTGAAACCAATTTTCAAGCACTAGATATCAACATGATCCATTTACTGGATGAACAAGAGGAGCTGGAAACTCCCCCTATTGATGAAGCATTCCTGAATTCCCCCTGGTACACAGATATATTATATGTTCTATTTAATTTAAATTCTCCTCCTGGTTTGTCCAAAACAAAAGCTAGATTATCGAAATTGAAAGTTGTAAAATTCTGCATCCTAGAAAATGTCTTGTACTAGAAATATTCTGGGGGCATATTGATTAAATTTTTTCTTAAGGAATATGTAGATAGGGTTATGCATGAAATTCATGAAGGGGATTGCAGAGGCCATCTCTACTGGAAAACCATTGCTAACAAAATCCTTAGAGCTGGTTTCTGTTGGCCTACTCTTTTCCCAGATATCCACAAAATTGTAGCCACCTGTCACAAATGCCAAAATTTTGAGGGAAAAATAAAGTTTATGCCTCTTCCCTTACATCCAATCTCTGTTGAGGCTCCTTTACAACTATGGGGTTTAGACATCATTGGATAAATCCACCCCTCCTCCTCTGCCCAGCATAAATGGATCCTCACCGCTACATATTCTTTTACCAAATGGATAGAAGTCATTCCTTCCAGAACTTCTACTGACTCAGTTATCATCAAATTCCTTGAAGCTAACATCCTGTCTAGATTTGGTTTTCCTAGGACAATCATCACAGATAATGTTGATGCTTTTAATTCCAAGAAGATGGTGGATTTCTGCCACATATATCACATCTCTTTGGGGAATTCAACAGCTTATTACCCTCAAGGTAATGGAATAGTTGAATCCTCCAACAAGAGTTTGGTTAACATCATCAAGACGTTGTTGGAAGACAATAAGAAATCCTAGCATAAAAAATTGGTGCATGCATTGTGGGTTGACAGACTGACAACTAAGAAATCAATTGGCATGTCACCATACCAATTGTTCTATGGGATGGATATCGTTTTCCCAACATCATTAGGAGTTACAACCATGAAAATCATTCAATAAGTATAGGCTGAAGAGAATGATGTAAAAAGAAGGATCAATTAGACCATTTAGCTACAACAGTCCAGAGAAGAAGTCTACAACAGAACTCAGGTTGTATAAGAAAACATAAAGAATATCTTTGACAAAAGAACAAAGGAGAATGATTTCAATATTGGAGATAAAGTATTAAGATGGGATTCCAGAAGAGAAGATAAAAGAAAACATGGCAAGGTTGACAATCTGTGGAAGGGCCCATATATTGTTCATTATTTTAGGGGAAATAATGCATATTTTCTGTAAATATGGATGGAACAAAGATGTTTGGAGGTCAAATAAATTTCCCACTCCATTGTAAATACCACAATTTTTTGTTCGAATCCTTTTGAAAGCCACCTTGTTGTGCTGAAAAACAACAAGACAAATTCATAAAAACAACAAGAGAAAATTCATGAAAGACATTGCAGAGAAGAATATACAAGACTATTGGTCTTGGTGTTCTTGACACTTCCCTGAAAAGAAGTGCCATCCCTAGCTAGAGCCACTATTAGAGTCCTATAATTTACAATAATCATAAGATGACTGTGTATTTCTTACTTGCAATTTTTCATATTGTATATATATTTCAATATTCAAAATTTTTTTTGAAAGAAGATGAAAAGAAAAGAAGAAGAAGAAGAAAAGAGGGTGTTAACGAAGGAAAAAGAAATCCCCACGTAAAAAATGAATATTTCAGAAAGTGCTACAAATCAAAATGCCACTAATTCTTAGAAAGTTTTGTTCAATCATACAGCTTAAGCATGATTATAAAATTTTTAATTTTCTGTTGATAGGTTAGAAAATAAGGATTTTCCAAACTGTTTAATCTTGTCTTATCAGTAGATAGGTAGAAAATGACATTGGTTCAACAGCTTAATCTAGACCAATAGAAGAAATAAGTGATAGGGCTTAGGTTATAATTTTGAAAGAAAAGTGTTTTTAGGGTCTGCAAGTCTAAATGCACCCTAAAAAGAAGAAAGGATGATAGGTTGGTAGCCTGGGTAGGTAGGCTTGTTGAAGAAGAGAAATGGAGGAAAATGTAAAATTGATTCTATAAATGAACAACTTGAAAATTGCTTGTTGTTTTACCATGATGAAGGAAGAAAAAAGGAAAGGAATCGTTATACTCTAAGGTCCGAAAAGGGGTGATTCTATAAAGGTTAAGGACCTTAGGTTATGTTTCTAATCCTAAGTCCCGATAGTGTTAATTACTCCTTATTTCCCCCCTTACACTCATATTTCATTTATCCTAAGTCCTATCCAATCCCCGCCAAATCCCAATCGCGCATTGCAAATCGCAAGTTCCAAAGGATAAGCAAGCAAAATCATAACAAAAATCTTGAAGTGTGATTTGTGAAATGGTGGGACCTGATCGCATATTTCAAATCACAAAGTTTAAAATTCACCTCTTGCTGTTCATAACAAATTTTGTGATCCACGGGCCACGGGTGGGCCCTCTTTTCCTTGCCATGTGATCCCCACAACTCCTCAATTGCGATTTGTGATATAGGTTGGCCCCACCTTTTCCATGCCATGTCACCTTTTCTGCCATCACACATTGCAAATTTTAACATTTGCATCTGTCGCTCATAACCAAGATGTGTGATTTGTGATTTGCGATGAGAAGGTGGCCCCCACCTTCTTGCCACATCTGCTCTCGCCTTCTACCTCCATCCTATCCCATTACCCTATCTAACACATCCATTGCGCCATAATGGGTTGGGCCATAATCAAACGGAATTGCACCACCTCCACTCTGCCAAACCACTATTTCAAAGCCAAAAATCGACATAACTACAGAGTTTAATCTATCTATTATTTCCAAACAGTTGCATGTATGGAATTCACAAGTAGTATCAGAGAAAGTGAAAAGTGTTGTCGAAGAGCCTGTTATTATCAAAGAAGAGTTGTTAGCTCTCTATGAAACGAATCATATTCTCTTTTAGACTGTTCAATCCCAGTCATGATCCCCCTCGGTCATATCCCTTCCCCAGTGTTGATCCATAGGAATTTCCCTTTCTCTCCTCCCCCTTCTGTCATCCCATTCTTCATTGCAGGTTGATAAAGAAGATACATTGAAAAATCATGCCTCCCAAGGAAGATGAAAAGGCACGATGTACATATCAACATAGTCACCGATGGATGAGAATTACCAGCATCAAATCATATTTAATGATCCAACAGAGGCGGCCCAAAAGTAAAGAAAAATTCCAGAACTACCCATCATTGTCTCTTCGCAACCATCCCAGCCATCTCCAAACCAATTTTTGGATCCACGAAGAGCTGCCTAAGTTTTGCATTCATGTAGAGCTGCTAAAATTAATCCTACAAGTGATGATTTGTCAGAGATTTTCCTTGTTCGGGCCTTGCATGGCCACACTTGTCTCATTTTAGTTTGATTGTAATTAATGAAGATTGCAAAAGTAGATTAGGGAAATCGACTCAAGTTTTAGTTAAATATTGCTAGATTTTCATTGTGAAGGGTTGAATATTGTTAGCCCTTGCATTATAAGAACTAATATATTGGAGACCTGTAATTTCGGAGTTGGAAATAAATAATCAAATAAAATTTACAAGATTCTTCATTGTTGTAAATGTTTCCATTGTTTTCCCTGCTATGCATTCGTTCATCTAATTGTAAATCAGAAATTTTAGATTAAGATTTGCGGTCGGAGCACCTTAATTCTATCTGCATTTACAATATTAATGTTTTATGCTAAATTCTGATTAAATAATTCTTAACTGCTCTTTATTCACTACCGAAACTTACTATTTCTTCACCTCATAATTCATACAGCTCTAAAGATCCATTTAGCATAGTTAGCTTTCCATGTTATGCTCTTGAATGTTTATGTGCCAATCCAGCCTTTGACTCCATAGCCCAATGGAATAGTCCCTGTAGACCTGCTAATCCAACCAACAAAATCAATAAAAAAAACCAATACTACCATCACTGTAACTAGCCTAACATCAACATTCATGATATTAAAGATAAATTCAAATCAGAGATAGAGAGAACCCTCTCTAAGTCTAGGAAGGCTAGGTCCCGGACTCCAAAGAGGTTTGATGTTGTCCTCTATCATTTATTCTTGCCAATATTATAAATTATAGGGTGAAAACAACTAGTACATCATGCATATGCACTTTATTTTCCATGTCAACTCACCATTTTTAAGAAAAAGTAAAAAAACATGCTAAAAACCAGGTTTCTTCCACCTTTTTGGACCCCTCGCTGCGCTTCTGTAGTAGCCTTGGGAAAATCAAATTTTATGTGACTTGGAGAAGGATTTTTGTAGGTTTAAAGCTTCAGATGCCTAGTAGACATCCTAGGCTATCTTCATAAGCCTTAAGTTCATCAAAAATATTAAATAAAACCCCTCAAAAATTCCCTCAAAGAGCATGCTGTGCTTCTGAGAAATTTTGTTGTGCTTTTGTCAGAAGGTCAAAATTTTGAGTTTTCTCAACCAAAATCATTTTATCATGATGTAATTTTTCCATTTATGAGTTGAAATGATTTAATTAAATGTAGAGTGTTTTTAAAGGTCAAATATTTTTAAATTCACAGCCATTAATGCTTGTAAAAGTCATTCAAAGGCTAAATGGGGAGTTAGCTCTTAACCTCCCTAGTTTTAGGTTTGGTTAGAGAGATTGGTGTAATAAGTTCCTATCTTGATATATTCGACCCCTGAGAAGGGGGAATGTAGTTTTTGATCTATAGGTACAATGTTTGAAGTTAGATTCAAGGTTGTAAATCAATTAATCAAAGGTTTGGAGCTAGTGTACATTATATCTTTGTAGAAATATAAAGACAGTTGCAACTATTACCTTGGGATTCTTGTGGTATTATTTATTGACAGTTTTTCTCCTCTGTTCTATCATTTTATTGAATATTTTTTCTCCTTATTACCATTAGCTTGCTTTCATGTGATTATCTCACGAATTTTTAAGTATACTTCATTGTTTATATGCTCTATTTTGATGATATTTTCATGTTTATGTCTCATTTCTTTTGATAAATGAACTCATAATCTTATGCTCATTTGGAACCTTCTCTATTCAACCCTATACCATAGTGACAACTCAAATATGTTACTTAAAATACCTAAATTTCCCCATTGTATCTCTACAACTGAATCATTTGAAACCCTAGCCTAGTTCCCTAGACATTTGAGCCTGATCCAGCAAAACCTAAAAATAAAACCCTAGTGAGCTGAATATCTAACCTAAGATCTATTTTTCTATCCAATCACTTCATTGATTGTGATATTTTAAAGAGAGCCCTCTCTGATTTGGTAGGGCTAGCTACCAAGTCCAAAGTTGGTTTGAGGTTACCTCCTTCAGTCTCCTTTCTCAGCCTTGGGACACTGTGGAGGATAACAACTCAGATTATCTATGAGGGAAAGACCGTTAAGGATTTTGAGGACATAAAGAGAGTGGAAATGGAATACTTTAGTCTTCTATATAAAGCAGATATAGAAAGAGATGAGGAGATTGAGGATGCTATAATTGAGGATGTCCCAGAGTTGGTTTCTCCATAGATGAATGTTGCTTTGACAGTGGTACCCTCTATGGATGAGATCAAAGCTATGGTTTTATCCTTTCCGGTGGATAAGGCCCTGGGACTAGGTGGTTTCTCAGCACACTTCTACCAAAACTTCTGGGAAATAATAAAACAAGATTTGTGCAGAATGGGGGGATACTCTCTAAAAATATTTATGATTGTAGGAGGGTTTAACTCTTCCTTCTTGTCTCTCACACCGAAAGAGAATAACCCCTCCTCCTTTGCGTGATTCTGACCAATTTCATTGTGAAATTTTCCTTATGAATTTTTCTCAAAATTATTGGCCTTAAGACTCAAGCATCTGCTGCCTATTATAATCTATGAAAATCAAGGGGGTTTTGTCTCAGGGTGATAAATTTTTGATAACATCATCCTGATCTAGGAGGCCATTGATTCGAGATGGAGGAGAGGAAATCAAGGATTGATCATAAATTTAGACATTTCTAATGAATTTGGCAAGGCGAGGAATGTTTTTTTTAAAAAGTATTGAAGAAAATGGGGTTTGACGAAATATTCATTAGATGGATGGCCTTATTTTTTGGGTCCCCTTGGATTTTCCCCTTGGTAAATGGAAGAGTGATGGTATTTTTCAAATCCTCCATGGGACTGAGATAAGGGTGTCCTCTCTCCACCTTTTTATATATCATCTTGGCAGAGGCACTTAGCAGGCAATTAAAAAAATATCGTGAAGCCCAAATTTGACTGGGCATCAGATTCAAAGAGGGCACGGTAAGTTTGCAGATGACACCATTTTACTGGGAAGTGCCTTTGTGGTGATAGCCAGGAGATTTAAAGGGACCCTAGATTAGTTCTTGTGTGCCTTGGGGGGAGAAATAAATGATAGGAAAGGTCATATCTACTACTGGAACATCTCCCCTTAGAAGGCCAGAAAGATAAAAGAAATATTTGGGTTCAAAGTAATCAGGGTGCCTATCTTTCTAAGAAGAGTAGCCCCAAATTCTTGGCAGAAAGTCCTGGATAAAAAAAAAATCAAAATAATAAACTGGGGTGGTATTTGGCTTAACTTGGTGGTAAGACTTATCCTAGTAAATGCAGTGTTAACAACTATTTCATTGTATCAATTTTTTTCCCTACAAGCTCCAAAATATGTGCTTCAACAAATGGGTATATACATTCACAAATTCCTGTGGCAAGGGGGAGAGATTGAAACCTAAAAATACCACTTAGTTAACTAGAAATCTATTAGATCTCCAAAACTCCATGGTGGGTTGGGAATAATAGAGCCAGAGTTAGCTAACTTGGAAATGGGGGAAAAGCTACAACGAAATATGAATACTGTTAGGGTTCTATGATTCATAGGTTCCATTTATGTTTAGCTATTCTCTTTCAGCTAATAAAATTGTAAATAATATTGTATTCTACAAATTATTGTAGTAGGGTCCTCCAAAGGCTACGAATTGGGATATGTTTGAGTATTTTTGTATAATTTTGGCATATTTTAGTCTAACGTAGGGGTTTTTGGGTGGGTCAAAGCCCCGGAAGCATTGTAATGGGTCAAAGGGTAGACCTAAAGTCCAAAAACCACGGTTTGCGGACCACAGGAAATATTAGGCTAGATCGTTATAAATAGAAGGACATTTTGAGTCAATAGGGAGGCACGAATCAAGATTAATGCGAATTACGAATTAGTAGATCTGTTTGGTTTATTAGAGGAAAGGACTCCTACTCGCTGTGTGCGTGGATATTCTTAGTCCTACTGTGTGCGGACCCTGCTGCTGTGTGTACAAGATGGGTTTTGGGTATTGTAAAAAGATCTGAAGGATTAATGAAAGCGGAAGGTTGTTGGAATATCTAAATCTATTAATGCGAATCTATGATATCTGCTATGTTATGCATGGTTCTGTGTTAAGCTACGAAAGTAACTGTGTTATTTTCTTATGCTGTGTTGAAATCCAATCTAGATTTGTTTGTTATACTGTATGCAAGAATATATGTGATAGTTGTGTTATTTTTCTGTGAATTTATAATATGTTGATTACTATGATTATAATTGTTATTGCGCACGTGGATGCAAAGGGATCTATAAATCTAGGTTCGGTGATATATGATCTAGTAATTTTGAAGTCGAACGTAGCTCTGCTTGACTTACCTACCCTCTCCTAAGGTGCAGAAACCTGGTTCCAGCACCCTCCCATACTGCTTCAGGTGAGACTTTGGCTTGTGCAAGTAGGTCACTGCTGAAAGGGCCAATAGTATAGGGGTTTGTTGGAAAACCTTAACCTCCAAACCTGGGTCAAGACCCCTCGAGGCAAAAAATGGTTCCGTTTTTGGGACCAGGAGCATTTTGAGAGAGGGATCGGGTAATTCCAAGGTCATATTGGAAACCTAAAAGAAAAGAAACTGATGAATGGTTTGAAAAAAAAGTTTAGGAATTCACAGTAAAATAAAACTGCAGTAAGAGGTTGACCACTGAAGAGTGGAAGAATAAGTATATTTTCATGGAGATTTATGAGATCTTCTTTGCAATTGCGATCAAGCTCCGAGAGTGGCTCGCAAGGTTGGTCGAATATCAGAAGTGTTGGAAGAACAAGCAGGTCACACAGTGGACCCCAGAATTGATCTAGCAGTTAGAGAAGACTGATAACACCATCACTCACATGGTGGACCACTGGGTGGACAGTGTGCTAGGAGGGTTCATGACAGAATTTTCCATCGATCAGTTTGTCTCCTACTCTGAAGTAGAGCAAAGATTCTTCAAGGGTTTCCGGGGTAATTTTCTAAAGACCTTACCATTGCTTATTAATATATTACTGTGCGAAAAGAGTATTCTGTGTAGCCACACTGAATGAATGACCTATGATTTGGATGGGAGTATGACACAAAGTGGAAAATAATATTGGACCAACCAAGAAGGAGATAGATATGTCTACAGTCCGGTAAGAGAAGCAGCTATGGAGATTCCTCCAGCCACACCACTTTCAAACCAGCATAGGGGTATGAATTCACCTACACCTTCGCCACCACCGGAAGACGAAATGGCTGTGCACATGAAGTTGCCCACCTTTAAGGGTGTGGGAGATGAAGATATGGATCAGTTCTGGTTTGTCACAGGATCAATATGGACTGCGCAGAACGTAGCTAGTGATGCGGTGAAGAGGGAACAACTGTCCCTTGCCTTTGAAGGAAGAGATTTGGATTGGTACATGGGATACATCGGCCAACATGCGAATGCAACCATTGAAGAGATTAAGAGTGCCTTAAAACAATAGTTCAAGAAGCCTAAGTCCTACTCTCAAATAGTGGTTGATATAAAGGATTTCAAGCAAGGGCCTTTTGAGTCTGTGTGGGAGGTCGATTAGCGACTGAAGAAGGTGAATAAAGAAGGATGATTTCAGTATGATGATAGATAGCACACGAAATGGTTCATTGCTATGCTTCTGCCTCACCTACGCATACCTATGGATCACCAAACTTTCGAATTGCAGGAAAAATCTTTGGAGGTTGCTATGAAGTTAGAAGCTGTGCCCAGAGATGATACCTATCTGGGCGTTCAACAGATCCAAGGACAACTGGAGGCGATGCACATGGAAATCCAGAATCTACGAAAGGAGCGAGGAGCAGAGGCTAGCCCTGAAAGATGGTGCATACGATGCAGGACAAATGGTCACACCAAGGATAACTGCCCTCTGTTAACAGACTATATGCAGGTCAGGGGACCCAGTCCGTTGCGCCCGAGGGAAGTTGCAGGATCAAATGGCCGGTGCTATGGTCCGATGATTATCGTGTTGCGGGGCTACACGATACAAACCAAGTCCCTTGCCTTGCTGCGTATGTCCCAGAAGTAAAGCAACAATGGTGCAATTTTTGCAGGTCGGTAGCGCATGAAAAACAAAATTGACTGATGTATGATTTCATGATCGATCGAGGGAACCTCTATAGGGTAGAGTCAGTTCCATCCTTGCCAAGATCCCTCTCAAGCATAGGTGGCTCCCCAGCTAGGGGCAAGGGAGGCGGAAGAGGCAGAAGCGCAGGTCAGGGATGAGGGCAACTAATCTGTTATAATTGTGGAGAAGTAGGACACTTTGCCAGGGATTGTCCAAACCCTACAAGGCAGTCCTGCCGGTATTACAGATAGCTGGACCATGCGATTGAAGACTGTCCAATCTTGATAGAAAAAATGCAGGAGAAGCAGCGAACACCTACGCAGAATGTGCAGAGGGTTAAGGATGAATTATGAGAAAAAGATCCAAGCATGAATGTCGTGACACACAGTGGAATGGCCACCAGGGGGCTTGGGGAGAATACTATGACCGAACCTCTGATTCGACAAGAAATTTTCAAGCAGGAAGGTTTGGTTCTAAAAAAGGAAAAAGAAACATTTTTCGTAGCTCGCAAAGACTTTGCTGAGGCAGAGGCGTCTACTTCGCAGCCGCCGGGAGACCTCAAGGCAGATAAGGAGGTCAAACCCTTTTTACAGGCATGTATGAAGCTGCTGCACAACCCAAAAGCTGTGGAAAATCTTTAGGCATTAATAGATAGCTACACAACACAACCTAGCCTCCCTCTGGAAATCAAGGATGTACACAAACTATATAGATATAAGAAACACACTGGTAGGGAGATGCAGTTGATTGCACAGATCGGTGATTATGAGATGGATCAGGTTATTTTGGACCTAGTTTTGGATGTGAATGTATTACCTAAATAGACTTGGAAATGAATGGGGGAACCTAGGTTTGAATGGTCCACTATCTAGCTGCGTATGGCCAATTAGCAAAAGATCATACCCTTGGGGAGACTGTCGAAGATCATGGTAGATATCGCAGGGGTCAAGGTCCAGGTTGATTTTGAAGTAATTCAGATTGTAGAAGATGCGGACCCCTACCCTACACTCCTAGGATTGGATTAGGCCATCGATATGGGAGGCATCATTAACCTAAAGAAGATAAGCATGGTATTTGAAAATAACGGTACAAGGGTGATAGTACCATTAGATCCTGTGGAAGTCGAACAGTATACAGAACCGATGCATGACAAAGAGGATTTGGATCACATCTATAAGTTGACTGCGTGGGATGTAGACTGGATCAAACCCATGGCAGATGGAGTACTCTGCTAGGAAAAGGATAGTGAATGCTTCTCCGACTCCAATGGGGAGATAGAGAATTGGCAAAACCGGTTACATGATGTCTCTACGCTGCGATGTCTTCGGGTCACAAAGAACTTCCACTGCATTTCCTCAGAGGTGAGAGATATACCCTATTTTGATGGTTCTGGTAACTTTAGGGACTTTTTGCGGGAATTTGAAGCTGAGGTTCCCAGAGAAGGAAGGTTATGGGCTATTAACCTAGCTATGCATGCAACCCTTGCACGATGGTGGGATACACATAAGGGAGTGTTCCAAGAGTGGGAGGATTGTCGGGACATGATGATCCTGCGATTTGAAACTTCAGTGGAGGTGCAGGTCAAGATGTTACTTGGCCTAGGGGATCTGCGTGAAAACGTGGTTGCATGGATGAAGACGTGGGGCAACCAAACTACAGAAGAGTGGGTTCACTTATTCATTCATGTGTTGGGTCCAATCCCTACTGCATGGTACCTAGATACAGAGCTACATCAACACACCCGCCATTGGGAAACTCTGAAGAGTGACTTCATAGGAACATTCGGACTGATAAGGGGTTCCGAGGAGCTTGACAAATATCTACATGACATAGATACATTTGTTTTTGGAAAATACGTCTCCTCTGCAGTAATCGGGGTGCCGACATGGGAAACGCAGATGAAGGATATTGTCACCTGTCGCAGCTTGGCAAGGGAGGAAGGTGAAGATGATCCGTGGTCTCTCTCTATCCCGGAGTTGGAAGGGGAGCACACCATTGAAGGGCCTCCATTGAAGGAATTAGATGTCACTAAGCCTCTCAAGCTGCATGAAGTAAACATTGGGATGAAAGAGAACCCTAAGTTGGCTAATATTGGGGACTACTGGGATGAGGATATAGTAGGAAAAATGGCTGAATTACTTAAAGAATACCAGAACTTGTTCCCGAAAAAGTTTTCAGAGTTGAAGGGGATCATGGGGGACTTAGGGGTCATGCATATCACTCTCAAACCCGATGCGCGGCCCATAAAGTAGCGACCTTATAGGTTGAACCCCAAGTATAAGGAGAAGGTCAAGGATGAACTCGATAAAATTCTTGTTGTGGGTATCATCGAACCTATTGAACAGTCAGAATAGGTCAGTCCAATGGTGGTTCAGGAGAAAAAAAACTAAGGGGGAGATTCAGATCTATGTGGACTTGCGCAAGTTGAACGATGCCTACTTTCATGATTCATTCTCGACACCATTCTCAGATGAAATTTTAGACAGTCTGGGAGGAAAGGAAGCATACTCCTTCACAGATGGGTTCTCAGGATACCATCAGATCAAAATCGCACCTAAGGACCGCAACAAAACCATGTTTTCCACTGAGTGGGGATATTTTAGGTATACTGTCATGCCGTTTGGACTCAAAAATGCCCCTTTTATCTTCTCGCTGGTTGTTGTCTCAGTGTTCAAGGAATTCATCCACAAGTTTCTCAAGGTGTATTTCGATGATTGGACTGTCTTCAGCCTAGTAAAGGCACACATATCAAACCTGCACATGATGTTGGATGCCTACCAGAAACACCAAATTTACCTAAATATCAAGAAGTGTATCTTTTGCGTACCCTTCGGAATATTGCTCCGCCACATAGTATGTTGGCAAGGACTGATGGTAGATCCTGCCAAAATCACAGTTATCATAAACTTGCCAGTACCAACCATGGAGAAACAGCTATGCTTGATCCTTGGACACACAGGCTACTACAGGATATTCATTCAAGGTTATGCGTTGATTACTACCCCTATGGAAAAATTGCTCAAGAAGGATGTTTAGTTCTTTTGGAATGACGAATGTCAAAAGAGCTTCGATTTACTTAAATAAAAGATGGTCTCGACACTTATTCTCATATTTCCTGATTGGGAGAAAGTATTTCATGTTCACGTCGATGCATCAGGCATTGCTCTCGGGGCTGTCCTTACGTAGCCGGGAGAAGGAGATATTAACCATCCGGTTGACTTTGCAAGTAGGAAACTCGTTGGTGCGGAACACAACTACTCCACCACAGATCGGAAGGGATTGGCCATGGTCTACACTTTGCAAAAATATCAACATTAATTGTTAGGAGGACACTTCAAAATGTTCACAGACCATTCAGCTTTAAAGTACCTGGTAAATAAGACTGTGTTGTGGGGGGAATATGCTGATGGCTACTGCTATTTCAGGAATATGACTTTGAAATCATCGTCAAGCCAAGAAAGTTGAATGTTGGGCCGGATCACTTCTCCCGAATAGAGAGTGGCGAGGAGCCAACTGACCTGGAAGCTGAATTTCCTGATGCATAGCTATTTGATATTAAGGTATTAGATGGACACTTCTCTGATATCATTCAGTTATTGACTACTGGGATGACACCTCCAGAGTACTCTGTACAACAGAAGAAAGAGTTAGTCACCCGGGTAGCACATTTTACCATCATAGTAGGTCATTTGTATAAGATGGGATAAGATGAAGTATTGCGGCGATATGTTTTGGAGCATGAAAGGAGCACTATCTTGGTAGAGGCTCATGATGGAGTAGCAGGAGGTCACTACACAGGGAAGGCAACGACACAAAAGATCTTGAGAGCTGGGTTATGGTGGCCAACCCTGCATAGTGACGCCCATGAATATTGTAAAGCCGATGCGTGCCAATGAACAGGAAGGCCGTCCTGCGAATATGAAATTCCCCTTCAACCACAAATGGCTCTACAATCATTTGATAAGTGGGTTATCGATTTCATCGGGCCTATCAACCCACTAGGGAAGGAGACGGGTGTGCGCTACATTATTACTACCACTGATTATGTAACTAGGTGGGCTGAAGCACAAGTAGTAAAGGTTTGTACTGCGGATACCGCTGCGTATTTCATCTTTGAAAAAATCTTGACCAGATTTGGATGTCCGAAGATCCTCATGAGCGACAGAGGTACGCACTTTGTTAGTAAAACAATCCAAGCTTTGACAGAAGAGTTTCGGATCCATCATGCGAAGAGCACACCATATCACCCACAAGCCAATGACACGGTGGAAGCTTTTAATAAAACCTTGGAGAAAGTGTTGACAAAGGTATGCAATGCTGATCGCAGTGATTGGGACGTGCGCATCCCATTGGTCCTCTGGGCCTCTCGAACAACCTGCAAGAAGCTAACAGGAAATACCCCATTCAGTATGTTTTATGGTAAAGAAGTCGTTATGCCCATGGAGTATATTTTTCCTAGTCTGCGTATTGTAGCATTTATGAACATGGTAGAACCTGACATCATGGAGGAGCAATTAGCGCAACTTATGGCTTTGGAGGAAGATCGGTTTCTTGAGAATTTCCATCAATGAGTCCAGAAGGCCCGCGATAAAGCCTGGCATGATTGACATATTCGCCAGAAGACATTCGTGGAGGGCGACTTGGTCCTCTTATATGATAGCCAGTTTGTAAAGCATCCCGGGAAGTTCTGGCAGTCCCTACACAGTTAAGGAGATCACGGATGGCAGAGCTATTAGAATAGCTACCATGCACGGTGATATGCTACCAAGCTACGTCAATGGTAGTCGACTCAAACTGTATCGCATCAAATTACTATATGACCGGAGTAGCTATGAAGGTGCAGGTGGAGACCCCACCATCTCAATGACTCGAGACGAGTCACAAGATTATGTTGGGGGACTGTTGGAGCAGGGTCCTCCAAAGGCTGCGAATTGGGATATGTTTGAGTATTTTTGTATAATTTTGGCATATTTTAGTCTAGTGCAGGGGTTTTGGGGTGGGTCAAAGCCCTGAAATAATTGTAATGGGTCAAAGGGTAGACCTAGAGTCTGCAAACCACGGTTTGCGGACCATAGGAAAGATTAGGCTAGATCTTATAAATAGAAGGACATTTTGAGTCAATAGGGAGGCACGAATCAAGATTAGTGCGAATTATGAATTAGTAGATCTATTTGGGTTATTGGGGGGAAGGTTTGTTGTTGGTTGTCTGCACAGAGATCCTCAGTCCTACTGTGTGCGGACCTTGCTGCTATGTGCATAGGTTAGGTTTTGGGTATTGTAAAAGGATCTGAAGGATTAATGAAAGCGGAAGGTTGTTGGAATATCTAAATCTGTTAATGCAAATCTATGATATCTACTATGTTATGCATGGTTTTGTGTTAAGCTACGAAAGTAACTGTGTTATTTTCTTATGCTGCATTGACATATGATCTGGATCTGTCTATTATATTGTATGCAAGAATATCTGTGATAGTTGCGTTATTGTTCTGTGAATTTATGATCTGTTGATTATTGTGATTATAATTGGTATTGCGCATGTGGATGCGAAGGGATCTATAAATATGGGTTCGATGATATACGTTCTGGTAATTGTGAATTCGAACACAGCTCTGCTTGACTTACCTACCCTATCCCAGGGTGCAGAAACCTAGTTCTAGCACCCTCCCATACTGGTTCGGGTGAGACTTTGGCCTGCACAAGTAGGTCACTGCCGAAAGGGCCAGTAGTATAGGGGTTTGTTGGCAAACCTTAACCTCCAAACCTGGGTCAGGACTCCTCGAGCCAACACAAATTATTTACAAAACAATAAGAAAAATATATAAATAAATGAAAAGAAGGTATAAAAAAATGTATACGAGAAAATGAGAAAAATAGAAAAAAAGAAAAAGAAAAAAAAGAAAAATCAAGAAACCCAAAAAAGAATGTGTAAATGTGTAGGAGTGAGCAAGCCTAAATGCCACTCAATAAATAAAATGCATTAGTTTATAGTTATAAATTTTGAATAAATGTGCTGCTAGCTAAAACGCCACATTCAAATAAGTAGATATAGATAGCCTAATCACACTGTTTAGTCATGATTAGACTAAAAGAAAAATAGATTAAGATTAGTGAATAAGTTAAATCAAATCATCTAATCGTGATTAACAAATAGAAAAAATAGAAAAAAAATGATCTGCCACTCCAAATGCAACATGAATAGGTAAATATGTGTCTTTTAAAGTTGAAATAGGGTTTTAATTAATTTAGTGTTATTTAGGATTAAGTTATCCTTAATCGCACTTTAAGCACATGTAATAAAGGTAAGAATTGTGAAATATTATGTAAAGTTAAAAGTTAGGATAAAAAATGAAGCGTCAAGATTTCCCCCATAGAGATCAATGACGGGGGAGCGATTTCGGACCCCCCCCTGAGATTCATTGTGCTTCGTTCGTGGGGGTTGGAGAGTCCAAAATGGGCGGATCAACAGCCTAACATGGAACCCTCATAGTGTTTCACAACCCCCCTTTCCATTTCTCTCATCACACCCCCCTCAACCCTGAAAAGTCTTCTCGATTGACCGCCTACCCATCCAGCAATACCTACGCACCATGACATTTCCCTACCCCACCATCGCTCCACCCACTTAGGAAACTTACTCCATTCACCTATCGCCAACTCACCATCATCAGATCCCACTTCCGAAGATCCCTTATCCATTTTATTCGTCCCCGATATCCATCTTGCTCCTAATCAAATACCACCACCTAAAACTCATATGCCTCGTCAAAAAACCATTACAACCATAAATGTCTCTCGCTCCCACGCAACGGACCCGATCCCATCCTAATGGTAAGATGATAACGGTAAATTAAACTGTTTATCCATTTAATACAGATAAATTGTAAAATACCTTGTCCTTTCTATTTTTTACATTACCAGCTGATTTTCATAGGTTTTCAAGTTATTACAGGAACTATTAATCTACTTGGCCATTGGAATTCACTCCATAATTAGATCAGTGTCCCCACCATTTGCGTCCATCAGATATTCGCTGGTCTAGGTAATTTGATATTATATTTTCATCCCACTGCCTAATATATTGTTTGATAATGGCACCAAAGGGAAAATCCCCCAAGATTAAAGGTAAGAAGCCCAAAGAAAACTTGATGTTACCCCCTCCCATTGATTTGGACCATTTTCCCCTTGTCGAGCTCTAGTAAAAAAATGAAAATACCATCTGTGAATTCAACTTGCGTGAAATTCATTGTTGGTTAAAACAAAAATACTTAGACCAACAAGATGAATTAGGCATATGCGATTCTTCGCTGCCATAGTTCATGTTTCCTCAAAATTATAAATTTCTTGAACTTGTCTCTTGGTGTCAAAGTAGTTATGTGCCATCCTAGAGAGAAATAGTAAGTCGTAATGGTGAATTTATCCTCACCATTATAGCTGAAGCTATTTCACTGATGCTACAAACAAATAATCCAGAATCCTCCAAGTCATTATTTGTAGAATTTCTTGTAGAGCTGTATAAAAACCTAACCTTCCCACAAGGAGCTAAGATATTTGAGATATTTCTCCCTGAAGATTCCCAAATACCTAAAACCAACCCTCCATATTCCTCTTCCATGTTTTTGGAAGTAACCAAGCAAATTATTACCAGTATTTCATATATCCTCGGTCACCACTCAAACCAGTGGGTTGATGAAGCCATTGTTGGTTTCCTCTTGATTTTTTCCACTAAAGAGAAGCCTATCATTTTTAATTACAATCAATTTATTGTAGATGCCATGCATGATCATTTTGGTAAGTTTTATATAGAGGGAGCCTTCAAATATTCAACAGTGTTAGTGTATTTTGTAATCTACCATCAAGAAGACAGGTTTCCTTGATCAATCAATGATACATTGGAAATCCTTAGTGAGAATGAACTCCACAAAATTCTCCTTCACAAAATATGTTGACAAGTTCTTGTATACAATGGTTTGCCTCCTAAATAGTGAGTTGGAGCCTAGGAAAGGGGAAGATGTTCATAAAATTTTGCATCTAAGCGATTAGGTAAAGATAAGTGACTAGTATTTATACCAAAATTATACAAAGATCAAGGTATATGGGTGTATATTTCCACTCTATAAGCATCCAAATTGTGTACCTATGAGAATTTTCTCATTAGATTACATTAGACATATTATCCACATGGATGGCATGCATTTTTTGGCTACAAAGAAGAAGGCACAATTTAAGATTAAAGCATAGGTTGGACCCTCTGTCTGTAATTCCAAAACAACTAGTAGAGAAGATGATTTTCTATTGAAACAAATGAACCTCAAACTGAGCTTCACTTGGTCCTATGACCCTGTTGGCTTGAGGGGTCCTGATCAAGGTTTAGAGTTTATGGATAAACCAACAAACCCTCAAAATATTGGCCCTTTTAGTAGTGATCTACTTACGCAGATCAAAGTCTCACCCGTAGCAGTATGGGGGGGGGTGCTGGAACCAGGTTTTCGCACCTTGAGGGAGAAATTAATGAAGTGGTCCTCAACAACCTAGATATAACTTAGATCAATCGTAAACAGATGCATGAAAAAATATACATCAAAGTCACGATGAATGTGAAGACTATAATGAAGTAAAGAAGAGATAACAGAGCCTTTAGCATATATACAATATAACATAACCATATCTAGATCTAAAAATGTAGATACTTAAACAATTTTATCAACCATTAATAAGCATAATCATATCAGATATACTTTCTCAATAATCAATAAGTAAGGCAGAAGTAGTGTGATCTCAATAGAACATAAACAATAAACTACTCAGACTCATACATAAGAATTTCACCAAAATCTGTCCTTTCTATAAGCTTTGGATATGTTCAATCAATACATAAAAACCCTTACAAAACACTTCCACACACATAACCAGCAGAGTTTGCACACAACCAGGACTAGATCTTCGTGCACATAGCTAGTGGGAGCCTTTCAACCCAACCCAAAAAACCCTTACTGATGCATAACCTTATCAAAACATCAATAATTCAGCACACAATTGTTCCCTCTTAGCTTATACATGATCTATCTATTTATATTCACCTAGCACGCCGATACTATGGTCTCAAACCATGGTTTGAGGCCCATAGTTTACCCTTAAGCCCAAAGCATGCTAACAAAATTTTTGAGAGGGAGCACTAGCTATAGACTTTGCGTTGCGACACTCTACGCTTGCTAAACCAGATTTTTAGTAGTAGGCCCTTCAGCGGACATCTCAATGTTGCGCTGAGTTTGCTGAATGATCTTCAATGTGTTGTCCAATGTATGTTATAATTGAAGCGATTATTCTGTCCATGGTTGCATGAGTTCCTTTAGTACATGTTCGTTCTGACGCAAACCTTCAATCTCTATATGTATTGTTCTGCACTCCTGCAGACGAGTGAGGCGATGTGTAAGGACCAATGTCGGTGCTACTATCCTGATTTCTTCGAACTGCTGCTCCTTCTGATGGAGGGCATCATGCAACTACTACACTACTAGATAATTTTGGACAGAAGTCCACACATTCATGGAATCGTTTAATAAACTATCACACTGGGTGACCGCAACAAAAATATTATCCCATGCTTATTTTACTTCCGTTGCTCTCTACGTGCGCACCTCTAGTGGCGTATTTGGTTGCAACTTTGTATGAAGGTCTGTGATCTACTACTTATACTCAATTTTGACTGTTTGCACCTCTGTGCACACTGCTTTCAGCTCGAAATCCAATCCTTATAACTTTTCTGCAAGCACAGTTGTGTCCAGGACAACTGGAATGTCTTGGCAGACTTGGTGGATTTTGGCCTCCAACGCAATGCGCTGGGCTTCTGCTTCTCAGAAAGACGCTTCTTCTCGATGCTGCTATTAGTGTACTGGCATGGCCTGCTGCTATGCATTATTTTTCTTTGTATGCGCGATATCCTCTCTGTACTGAAGCTCGTCCACGATCACTAAATGTAGAAGGTGTAAATTGCCTGTAGGTAACACATAAATATTAATTTGAACATCACCTGAACTACCTAATTGGAGACGTTGGTTGTGCCCATTTGAATTGATGACGAGGGGGTGTATAAAAAGTGAGCATCCCCTGAGGCTGGTAGAGCAACGTCCAACAGTTTTGTGCTTGTGATGTGTGCGCTGGTCTTGCATGCCTGAGCTATGCTTTCTTGAATCTGGCTCGCCTGTACTTTTAATTCCTACAATCCAACTTGTACAATTTCAAGTGCGAACTTGTACTGATCCTCCATGTCTGTCCAGTGATCCTTAGTCCCAGACATGACAGTGTTGGCTATTTCATTTAAGTCATCCTCAGTAAGCGTCAGGACCTCCTGCCCTGCTATTTTGGAACTTTTCTGCTTTTTGCGCAATCCTCTGACAACCTAAGAGGCGCTCTTTGTTCCTTTAGATGTCTCAGCTTCCCCTATCTCTTTCGACGGAGAGCCATTATTTTCTGGCATCGTTGCAGTTTTGATAGTCTCACGAGTGGTTGTGGGGGTCGTTTATTTTTCTATAACCTTCTCTGTCACTTTATCTGTAACTGGCTCCGTAGCATTCTTCGTTGATTTTCTTGTTTTATTTCCGGTGCGTGGTGCCATTCTGCTATGACTCACACTAAATCATATTTAGTCACGAGGTATGGAATCTCATTGCATACTCTCTCTATGACGCCTTTTGTGCAAATGTGTATATTATGAAAGGTAGCCTTGAAATCCATGATCATCTTGTACTAATCATATAGGGTAGGTGGCAGTCACGACATGGACTGCACTGCTTGGTTCAATGAAGCGTCATAGAGAACCCAAAAAAATTGGTTTTATTTGGCGCACAAATTTACACATCTTCAGCTCAATCTCTAGGAACTGTGTATCTTCAATAGTCCTCCACCAAATCATTGCAATCAATAAGAGGAGCCAAGCATATTGGAATGGATTTCCTTCCTCTTGTGCCTTGCATGCATTTTCTAAAAACTCTTTACAAAGATAGCTCGACTAATTGTAAACTACCCCCTTTTCACATTAGCCTGCGAGCAGGGAAAATTTTAAGTATGGAATTTTATCTTAAATTTATGCAACCTTGGTGAATGTTATTAGTCCCTAATATCCAAATTTTAAAATGTTTGATGATAATTTTGTAAAAATGTTTATATTTCTAATTATTTTATATTACACAATATATAATATTGGCGATTTTTAAGGTAAAATAATTCTATACTATAAAATTTGGGCGAATTCATTTTTAGAAAAATGGAAATTGGTGAATATTTTTTTTGGAAAAAGCATGGAATATTAGCCCACCTACGAATACTAGCCCCTAAAATTTTCCCTGCCTGTGAGCGCAATGACATGCACGGGAACCTCCTTGGGCCTGTACTTACTACAGGTCATTCATTTCATCCACCACAAATCCTCGATTCTTCCTTGTAACATTATATTTATTTTTAATTTGGTCAGCAATTGCCTTCTCCTGCGCCTTACCACCAAAGTCAGCAATAGGGTCATATCCATTAGGAGGAAGACCTGTGATTCTATGGATTAATTCAACATCAATTTGGATGCACTCTCCCATCCAGAGCACATCATCATGCACTAAATCAAAAAATTGTCTGACATAGATATCATTTATGGAATTGTGCCCAAAATGAGGGATCTGGAGAAAATTGAGCAGGCCTTGCTTGTGCAAACCTAGGACCCATATCTTAGGCTCGAGCCTCACCACGCCTCCTTCATAAGTAACCTGGTACAGGTATAGTTATGGCACAAGCTCGTGGAAATTCTCGACATCAGAAATGTACCAATTGTCAAATATTAGCTATGGAATATTTGCGAACATGTCCCCTTCCATTGGGACATTATTAGGGATCAAAGGTATTTGGATACCTGTGCACACCTTGTCCAGGTTTTTAGGTGCTTTAACATATGGTTTACACGACATAATGTAGCTAGGCAACCATGAGAATGGGGCTATTTCAATCATATCTTCTTCTTCTTCATCAATGGTTTCTGGGACCTTTGACATAGGACTCTTCACCTTATCACCCGCTGAAGGGCATGGTCTTGGGGTCTTCTCTTAGGGAGATCCACACGTACCTAAATATTTCCCCTTCTTAATTTTAGATGGCATAGGCATTTCAAAAACGGGGACCTCTGGCATAGTAGCGTCATCACCTAGTCTTGTGGCTGTCATCTTTTCAGGAATAATGTAACCTAGCCTTGCTCGACGCAATGTGCCTTCAAACCCTAGATCAAAACCAAACATAAACACAACAAATGCGGTGGAAAACAAGGAGCTCAAAACACATAATTCATTTAGAAATAAAAGGGAACTATTGCAACCCCATAGATCATATTTATACTTGTGGTGCGACTTAAACGACTCCTTGTGTATTAATGAGGCTCCATTACTAACAAAACGGTACCAAATCTGGTAAAATCCCTTCATTAAATGCATCCTAGATGCTCCCAAAAACAATAATAAATATGTCTTATCCAGTTTGAATGTTCCAATGACTATTTTTGGATACCTATGTGACCTAAGATTTCCCCTTCTTAGTTTTAGCTATCGTGTGCATGTCGCACCTTGCTGCACATTCGCCATCCCATCTGCGCAGTTCTGATACTCCTACCATATAGTCATTTGGTAGGAACAAGGTCATCCCTGTATAGTTTCAGACGGCTTCCATTAACATACCTATGAAGGTATTCACCGCTCAATGTGACTAGGCATACTACTCTTCCATCAGTGATTTCCTTCACAACATAGGGCCCTAGACAAAGCATTTTCAACTTCCCTAGGTGGCGCGCAAACTTGATGTCATATAGAAAGACCAAATAATCTTCCTTGAATACCTTTTACCTGATATGCCTGTCATGCCATGCTTTTTTGGTATGCCTTTTGAACTCGCTGGTGATAATTTTCAAGGAAACAATATTCTTCCATGGAAACCAACCATGAGAATCGATCCTCCAGAGCATCTTCTTCAACCATATTGGTAAAATGCTACAATGCGCAGACTAGGAATAATGAACTCCATGGGAAACACAACCTCTTGCCCATATACCATCATGAAAGGTATCCTTCCATTCCACTTCTTGCAATTAGTCCTATATGCCCAAAGAATGGTTGGCACTTGCTCATCCCAATAATTTATGTTATCATTGCATACCTTAGTGAGTGTGGTCTCCAAGATTTTATTGAAAGCTTCAACTGCACCATTTTCCTGAGGATGATAGGGAGAGCTCTTCGGATGATGACTCTTGAATTATTCAGTCAAGGCTTCGATAGTTTCATTTACAAAATGCATCTCTTGATCACTTATTAGAATCTTAGGACAACCAATCCTAGTCACAATATTCTCAAAAATAAACTGTGTAGTTGTATTAGCAGTAAAATCTTTCATTGGTTTGGCTTCAACCCATCTAGTTACATAATATTTCGTAGTGATAATGTTGATGAAATCACAATTTCCGTTAGACCAAAACCTACAGGCCTTATTCTCCACTACAATTTCCAGAGTTATGATCCACGAGAGGCCGTTAGTTCATGTCACAAAAAACAAGGGGATCGTTGAACCCAATGTCCAACAATATCCCCCGAACATGAGCCGGGTGAGTTTTGAACTCGAGACTTGTCGCTCTGATACCACTTGATGAAATCACAATTTCCGTTAGACCAAAACTCACAGGCCTTAGTCTCCGCTACAATCGCCGGAGTTAGGATCCATAAGAGGCAGTTATTCAATTTCATGAGACACACGGGGAGCGTTGAACCCAATGTCCAAAAAATATAGTGCGCACCACTCTTCCTTCCTAGAGGATTAATAGGCCCCACAAAATCTATAGCCCATTTTTAAAAAGCTTCCAGCCATCTGTGGATTCAAAGGCATCTCATCTCTGTGCAAAGGCTTTCTCGTCCTCTGGCATACATCACATGCGTGAAAATGCGCACAGGCATCATTATGCATCATGGGCTACCACAACCTAGCTCGTAAAATATTCTGCGTAGTGGCCTTACCTGCATAATGACCATCGAAAAATCCTCCATGAGCTTCATTTAGAATTTCACGTCTCTCATATTCCAGGACATACCTTCGTAAGACCTCATCCACACCCATTTTGTACAACTGTGTGGCAATAATTGTGAAGTATGCCATGCATGCCACGAGTTCCTTCTTCTGGTGAGCTATGTATTCCTCAGGCACGCATCCAATATTAAAAAAATGAATGATATAAGGGAAATGATCATCAACCAATTTTATCGCAAAACACTGCACGTCTGACAATCCATCATATATATTTGTAGGTTCCTCTCATGTTTCAATGCGCGACATATGGTCTGGGCCAACATTCAATCTTAATGGTTTCACCATAATTTCAAAATCATATTCCTATAATAACAAAAACCATCTGCAGATATTCCCCCCCCCCCCCCCAACATAGGCTTGTTGACTAGGTACTTCAAAGCAGAATGATCAATGAACATCTTAAAGTGACCTCCTAATAGATAGTGGTGGAATTTTTGCAATGCATACACCATTTCTAGCCCTTCCCTTTCCATGGTTGAGTAATTATTTTCTACGCTTGACAGTTTTCAACTTGCATAAGCAATGGGATAATCAATTTCCCCTGCTCCTAGTTGTGTTAGCACAACTCCAAGCATAATAAATGAGGAATCCACATGTAAATGAAATTAATTTGACCAATATGGGAAGACCAGGATGGGTGCATTGGCCATATTTTCTTTTAGTAGCTCAAAACTCTTCTGACATGCCTCATCCCAACATAACGTTGCATCCTTCTTGAGCAGCTTTTCCATGGGTGCAGTTATCAACACATATCCCTAAATAAACTTCCTATAATACCTAGTATACCCCAAAGGGCATAAATGTATGTTGGAAGGATCCCCATTTAGTAGAAATAGTGGTCTTACTCCTATCTTCTGGCGCAACCTGGATCTGATGATATCCTGAAAACCCATTTGTGAATGAGTAGGCTTCCTGACCTACCACATTATCCAAAATTTCATCAGAGAATGGAGTTGGGAACAGATCATGCACACAATCATCATTCAGTTTGCACATATCTACATAGATTTTGATTTCTCCCTTGGTCTTCTTATCTTGCACAACCATTGGACTTACCCAGTCAGATTCTTCTATAGGTTCGATGATGCCTACTGGCACCATTTTGTCCAAATATTCTTTCACCTTCTACTTATACTTGGGATTTAGCCTCTATGGGCATTGTTTAACTGGGTGCGCATCAAGCTTCATTGTGATTTTCATCACCCAAAGTTCCCCAATGATTCCTTTCAACTCTGGAAACTTTGTAGGGAAAAGATCTTGATATTCGGTTAGCAATTCAACAACCTTACCTAATGTATCATCATCCTAGTAGCCTCCAATATTTGTAAACTTAGGTTGTTCTTCAGTCCTAATGTTCACTTGTCTGAGATTTAGAGGCTTTGTCACATCCAGCGAGGTGATTGAGGGCCCAGCCACTGCGTGTTGTCCCTCATATTCAGGGATCATGGTGTTTCTTGGATTTTCTTCATTTTCTTCAATTTTTATGTTTCTACAATTCACAATGGCTTTCAGCTGCACGTCCCACACTAGTGGAGCAAACTCAGTTACATGTTTTGTTGTGTCAAATATTACTTCTTGAATATTATGCAAAGATTGACCAACTGTATCAAATGCACTCTCAAAGCTAAATGTAAGGATAAAACTCTTTGTTAGCGCAGACCATTCACTAGTGCCTCTGCGCAACTTTGTTTCCAAGTACCATTCAGTAGGAACCTTTATTAATGTGTGAATAAACATATGGACCCATTCAGGTCTTGGTTCTACACCCCATACCTGATTCCATCTCACCAAATGTCTGTGTGGATATTCTTTGCTAGAGTATACATCTTCCATTTTGATAACTGTACTTTCAAATTGTAACCTCATCATGTGCGCACATTCCTCCCAATTTCCCATATTCTCCTTATGAGTTTCCCACCATCTTGCTGGAGTAGCGTACAAACCAAGTTCCAAAGCATGGAATCTCTGTCCTTTAGGCATAGTCCTTTCAAGCTCTCCGATAAACATGTTTACATCAGTTAAGCCATCATAGTGTGGTAAATCACGTACCTTAGATGTTATACAATGCAAAGATAAAGTCATGCAATTACAACGCAACGCATATACCTCATGCAATCGGTTCTGGCAATTTTCCAGTTCTTCATTAGAGTCTGAAAAACAAGAGCTATCCTTCTCCTATTGAAGATTCCCATCTACCATTGGATTAATCCAATCTTCCTCACACAAAGTTAGCTTATATATTTGATCGATCTCATCCTCAGCATGCACTGGTAGATTCCATCCTCCCTTTCTTCATATTGATAATGCCATCCGTGTTAATAGCCCAATCCAATCCTAGAAGCACAGGATAGGGATTAGTATCATCTATGATTTGGATAAATTCAAAGTCTGGCATCACCTTAACACCTTCTATATAGATCATAACTTATGAAAGTCTTCCTAAAGGAATGAACTTCTGCTGATTGGCTATGCACAGTTGAATGGTAGAACATTATAGATTTGTCTCTCCCATGCGCTGCCATGTTTTCTTAGTATAACATTAGCATTTGATCCCAGATATAAAATAACTTGGTCCATTTCATAAGCCCCAATATGTGCGGTCATACTCATCTCCCTATCTGTTCTCTTCTTGTTCTTATAAATTTTGTTGACTGTGCGTTTTTCTACCATGCGTTGTTCTTTCTCTGGACAATTAACTATCAATGCCTGCATATTTTCTACTACTTTCTTGCTGCGCAGTAACTTTATACATGCTTGCAGCAATGTATTTATTTCCTCATCTCCTCCTACTTCCTTCATTGTTCTTCCTGAAGTTGATGCACTTCCTTCTGCGAATTATTTCCATGCTTCGATAAAGGTATCTTTTGCGTGCTGAAGATTAAATCATTCTTTATTTTCAGGTGCTTTACAGATCCATACATCAGTGGCTAGTTTCTTTCCTTTATCCTCATTGGTGGCTACACCACTCCTAGTAACCACATTCACACTGGGATCTACTTCACGAGTTTCAACACGAACCGTTTGTAGATTTTGTGTTGGGGTCTGCGTCTTCCTTTCCTGCATTTTAGCAATCAAGACAGGAAAATATTCTATGACATCATCAAATTGTCTATAGTACTTGTAGGACTATCATTCTAGATTCATATAGTCACGTGAAAAATGACCAACATCACCACAGTTATAGAAAATGACTTGTCCTCATCCTTGGCCAATTGATCCACCTCCTCAACCTCTTCCTCTGCCTTTGAATCCTCTGCACCCAGAAGGGGATGCTGGTGATGTAGGCTCAACCTGCATTCTATATATTTCAACTTTTTCTAACATCATATCAAAAGTGCGAAAATGCTGCTCATCATGCCCTAATGATGAACATAATTTGTAAAACAACTGCTTCAAGTCAGGTTGATATTTTCCAATCCTTGGGAAATAATATGTGTCATGTAATATAACGATCTAATAGATCATACACCATACATGATTCCTCAATGGACTCGGACCTCCAAAATTCAGATAACTATTAAAAAAAGAACATTGATCTTTATGGTGCCTAGAAGCTTTACATTTTATACACCACACCTATGCGCATACCTCCTTGCCTTTGTCTTTGCATAGGATTTGAATTTCTATATGGATGGCTTCCAAATGATTTTTAATATGTCGAGTTCCTAGTGAAATATGTATTGGGGTATCTTCCAATTTCATTTCAACCTCCACAACCTCAGCCTATGTGGTAATCTTTTGCTGACCTACGGGTTGGCGCAAATGTGGAAGAAACATAGCAATGAACCATTCCTTATGCCGAGTATCATCAATAACAAATCCACCATATTTGATGGTGCACTTCAGTCTCTGATCAACCTCCCTTACATATTCATTAGGTTCCTAATGAATATATTTCATTTCTTTCACCTGCTGCGGGCATGACTTATGCTTCTTAAACTATTATTTTTGTTGAATTCTTAGTTGAACTGAGAGGGGGGGGGGGGGGGTGAATCAGTTCAATACATACATGAGCTTTTTAAATTTTCATCAGCTTATTTACAACTTACTTTTGTATTCAACCTTAGTATATGAACAATCTTAATATGTTGCAGCAAGTATTAAATTAATGTGACATTAAACTTATTATGAGAGGAGTAAACATTAAGAAAATTTGATAAATCATCTCAGCACACAGGCAACACAGATAGAGATAGCAGATATAAGTGGAAAACCATAAAGGGAGAAAACCACATCTTATTATTGTTGTGATGCAAAGGCAAGCTCCAACTCCCTCTCACCACTGTTTTTTTGCAGGCACCAACCTACAGGAGGCTCCAACCTCAATTCTGCAAGCTACAACTTGCAAGGAAGCTCCAACTCCCTTCAATTTTTCTGCAGGCACCAACCTACAGGAGGCTCCAACCTAAGTCAACTACAACTGACAGCTATCAAGCTTCAACTTGATAGGGAAGCTCCAACTTCCTCAATTTATCACAAGAAGTTTTTGCTGATTTACCTCAGATATCAACTCTGTTCTGTAGCATCTCTTTCTGCTCCTCTCTTCCTTATCTTCTCTGCCTCAATCTTCTATAGTTTTCATTCTCTATTCTTACTCTCTCTAACCTCTTGCAGCTTTCTTATTTTCTTCAACTCTTTTCAATTATGCTGCACACTCTGATCTTCTCCCATTCTATTTCCATCACTTTATCCCCTTGGGTATTATCCTCTTTTATACAAACTAGCTTCATGGCTATTTGTATTCTACTGGGAATCTGAAATGGATAGTCATACTTCTTGGTCTTCTGCCTTCTCATTTCTTTTCCAGCTCACTCAGAAAAATGTAACTATAGGTGCTTATTTTAATATTACAGTGGGATTTTGTTTTCTTCTAGAGACTTGCCAATGCATCACAACAATATAAATTAAAATCATTTACATTCAATTATAATGCAAACTCCAGCTCACTCATTCAGCCTCTTGGCTCGTTGCGCATTTTTCTTTTCTTTGACTGTGTCTTTGTCCCTTTCGGCTCTGTTTGTTTCCTTATTCACTGTCACAGGGTAGCGTCCATATGCCATACATATGTAACTGTGCTTTTTATATCAAGTTAATTAATTCTTGGCACAATAATAATAAGTCGTTTTGCTATGTGCACTGTCGTGGTGTAACGACTATGTATCTGTAACAACGCCTTTTATATATAACACAACTTCAGCTCTCGGCATAATTATAATAAGTTTTAACATACAACCTACCTTTTTAATAAAACTTAAATCAACTCTCGGCATAATAGTAAAAGCATGTTTAACATATAAATGCCCTTTTGGGCCCACCATCCGAACTTTGTTTTGTGCTCTGATGCGATGAGTCTCCTCCAAAGATTTCCGATTGCGATTGATCGCAATCGCAAACTTCATAACCTGTTCCACTGTGTTGCCTTGCTCCGATGTGATGAGTTTCCTCCAGAGATTTCCGATTGCGATTGATCACAATCGCAAGCTTTATTAACATGTTCCGCTATGTCGGCTTGTTCTTATTGCAATTACTCTGATCCTGCTCCGATTGCGATTACTCTGATGTGATGCAATTACTCCGATTGTGATTAATTGCAATTGCAACTTTTAGTTGCAAGTCCTGCTGCCCTTCTTTCACTCTGATGCGATTGACCACTGTTCATTTAAATGTGCCGATGTGATTGGACCAGAACTTAAACAAATAAAATCATAATTTATAGACCCATCGGGTCTGGGCTTCAATCGCAATCGCAACTTCCATTGAGATGTTCCGATGTTCCACTTTAATTCCGATGCGATTGGTTACTATTAATTTAAATGTGCTGATGCGATTAGACCGGAACTCAAATCTATAAAATCCTAACTTATAGACCCATCGGGTCGGGAACTTCAATCGCAATCGCAACTTGTTGTTAACATGTTCCGCTGCACAGTTTTTCTCTGATGCGATTTGGAAAGGGTCCCACCTTATGGTACTTTGGTTCTTTCGATCATAAAGTGCTCCACTTATATAAAGCACTGCATATATATATGCTTCTGCTTCCACCTTTAGTGTAAACTCCAGCTGGGTAATGATTCTCGGAATAAGATTTATATATGTATACATTGCCGCTTGGGTTAAGATTCCTAGAATTATGTTTATGTATCCTCCCACCTGGGTTACGATTCTCGGAATGAGGTTTATATATATATACTTTGCTGCTTGGGTTAAGATTCCCATAATTATGTTTATGTATCCTCCCGCTTGGGTTACAATTCCCGGAATGAGGTTTATATATATATATATACTTTGTTGCTTGGTTCACGATTCTCGGAATTTTATATATATATCCTTCGGCTTGGGTAACGGTTCCCAGAATTTATGTTTAGTGTATCTACCAGCTGGGGTAGTGATTCTCGGAATAACGGCTCTGCCTCTGCTTATGCCTTTCTGTGATAATGGCTCTGCCTCTGCCTCTGCCTCTGCCTTTGCCTTTCTGCTTCTGCCTTCGCTGCTTCTGCCTCTGCTTTCAGAGTACCTCTGCTGCTCAACCTCTGCCTCTGCCTTTGCTGTAAATTTTACCTGTTGTCTTCTACTATTGTTCTTTTCCTATCTTTGCATCTGTTGCCTTCTTTGTCTGTCTCTATCTTTTCTGCCTCTATTGCCATCAATGACAACATTTCCAACAATTTTAAGGCATATTTTATTTTTGTTCAAGGTGGCATTAGGGTTTTCTTGAGCATACCTAATGTACCAATCTAATGCGTGATCTTGGAATGTAGTAGCCAACTGCACTTTCCTAATATAAATATTGTTAATCTCCTAAGCCTGCCATTTGACGTCAATCACAAACCAAAAGTGTTCAGTATCCTCATTACCAATGCCTCTGAAATTAGGTAACTTCATTGATTCATCCATATCTACTTCAGGGAGAGGTGGAGGTGGTGGTGGAGATGGACTGCACGACAGATTGGGTGATATGTGATATGAGTGCATAAGTGGAGTTGATGGATTAGGGAAAATATTCAAGGATTTTGAGCTTTCTTCTTCAGAATCACATGAGCTAGCAATTTCTGGTTCTGGTTCACTATCATATTTAGGCTTTAGAGGGCTATAAATAAATTTCTCAGAATATTCTCGGTAAAATTTTCCACTGTGCGTAGTTGGACCTCTTTGATGTATTCAAGCAGTATGTTCACACAGACAACCCTATTCACATAATAGAATTTTCTGCAAAAAATTCAATGACCGCATGAACTTACCACTAGGGCCTTTGAAAAACCTTCTTTTCGCTTCAGAATATGACATAAATTGATCAATGGAAAATTCAGTCACAAATCCTCCCAAGAGGTGATCAATCCAGTGATCTACCACATGACTGATCTTATTGTCAAATTTCTCTACTTTATGAATCAATTCAGGAGTCCATTCAGTGACTGCGTCACCTTTTATGCAATGATGCAGGAATTCATCTAGGCGCGACAACCACTCCTATAGTTCGTGCACAAAATAAAAAAAGAATATTTCATTCACTTTTGTATAAATATATTTCTATACCCACTTTTCGTCAGACAACTTATTACTTCTATTCTATTGAAGCGCAAATTCAAGGATCTTTCTATCTAGCCAATCTTGTAATTTGTTGCGTGAAGGATTCCACAACATAAAATATTCCTCAAAATGATGATCCTGGTCAAGGAAATAGAACCATTTGTTGGCTTGAGGGGTCCTCACCTAGGTTCATATTTTATGGATAAACAAACAGACCCTCCAACTACTAGCCCTTTCGGCAGTTATATGCTTGCATAGATCAAAGTCTCACCCGAAGCAATATGGGGGGGTGCTGGAACTAGGTTTCCACACCCTAAGGAAGAAATTAATGAAGTGGTTCTCAGCAACCCACATACAACTTAGATCAATAGTAACATATGTGTGCAATAATATACAATAAAGTCACGATGAATGTGTCGAATTTAACAGAGTAAATCAGAGATAACATATCCTTTAGCACAAATATAGTATAACATAACTAGATCCATCTAAAAATGCAAATAATTAAATAGATCTATCAACCATTAATAAGCATAATCATATCAGATATCCTTGTGCAATAATCAATAAGTAAGGCAGAAGTAGTGCGATCTCAACAAAACATAAAAAATAAACAACTCAAATTCATACATTCGAATTTCACCAAAATATTTCTTTTATATTAGCTTCATATATTTTCAATAAATAAATCAAAACCCTTACAAAACCCTTCCGCACAAACAGCCAATAGAGTCCACACATAGCTAGGACTAGGTCTTCGCGCACACAGCCAACATGAGCCTTTCAACCCAACCCAAACAACCCTTACTGATGCATAAACTTATCAAAACATCAATAATTCATCACAAAATTGTTCCCTCTTATCTTAGACATGATCTATATATTTATATTCGCCTAACACACAAATAATATGGTCTCAAACCATGGTTTCAGGCCCATAATTTACCCTTAAGCCCATTTACATCAAAATTAGAGACTTTGACCCACCCAAATCCCCTTGACTCTATTGCGCAACACGCACATGCAAAATTGTACAAAAATACATCAAAAGTTATGACTTAGGGGACCCCGCTCCAAAAAACCCTTTTGGTTTGATTTCAAAGCTGAGGGTGGAGCAAAATACAACTTCCTAAACACATACTCCTCGACCAGAAATAGAGTAGTATATGAACCAAACTCAATTGGAGGAGAATAACCTACAAGAGGCTGAAGAACATGTCATCTCCACAACAACCTCTCAGATTCCTACACCTCAGGAGAAGTAGGAGAAAATGATAATAGAATAATCCCCAATCGGAGAAATTGGAGCTAAGGAATTCTTAATCTATAAGAAGAAACAAAAGACAAATTTTGCACCAGTGTTTTATCTAGGAAATAAAGTGTTGATAATGTGGATGGCTAGTGATTAATTCAAATTATCTTCTTGATAATTACTTGTGAACTTACTTAAGTTACTTATGCCTCCTCTTGCTTAGATAATTTAGTCTTTCATCAAGTCAATTACCAAAATACAAAAGACAAAAATTTAGTCTCCTAGAGCCAAGGAGAAACCTCTCGTTATTGCAGAGGAAAAACCATGAGATATTATTCTTATAGACTTTCAGATGACAAGTACCATGACCAAGACTCAGACCCTAAACCTTTATATGCTTCCAATACCTTGACATTGCTTCTTCATTGATTCCTTCTTTCCTACACCTACCTAAACCAATCTGCACCTGTCAACACCAAGGCTAGAGAGCTCGGTCTCTCCCCCCATTATTCCTTCTCTGGATGTATATGATCCTTGCTTAAGATATCAACACTTTACACAATCCAATTTTGTACACTAACATAATTCTGTTTTGGCACAGTAGAATAATCTCTTCCTCATGAAAAACACTGCCTTGATCTCGCATATATTCCAGACTTGAACTTGCACGTTAGACATAGAATTGTAATTGAATAATATCACTCTTAAAATAGTCCTTGCATTTCTATGATGGCGTAGATATTATCATAGAGATTCATCCTTATTTATTATGCTTGCAATACATTTGTGATCAACATTCATTTCAGACTTAATCGTATCCCTTTTGTCCTCAGATCCATCTGCATCACTTCTCAAATAGCTTACTGACTTGACACACTTCAATGCTGCCTTGAATTCACTTCAGCGCTAACTTGAATTCAAATAAAACTTGTACTTGAATGAAGTTTAATCCTTCCTGAAATCATAGATATGTATGCACTATTTTCCTATCTTAGATCCACACTTTAGTTTCCCAGAACCGTCTGCAATTTTCCTGTGGAAATCACAGAGAAAATCCACAATTTTCTTGGTCAAATGATCCACAAATTTTGTGTATATATAGGAGAAGGTTCTTTGATTTTATGCTGAACTTCTATTTTCTTGTAGGCCAAATTTCCTCGTTGATGAGAGGCCAACTTTTACACATCATATGAGCTTATTTATCAGCGTTGTAGGAGGGCTGAATTAAGCCATTCTTTTACGGTTTTTTTGGCAAGGTCTTGGAGAATTTCTCTAGATTAGAACCTTCATATATATGACACTTAATTATATTTATGCCTAGAAGAAAAAAACCCTAATATACATCAAGAAGAAGTCTATTAACCTCTAATATAATATTTCTGATGAAACCCATGAATCAAGTACAAAAAATATACATTTTATTATCTTTGTCTTATTCTTTACATAAATACATAATTACATAGTCAATATGAAGACCGATCCTAGTTACACTTTTCAACACAAAGAACAAGAGACAATTTTGATGACATGCCCTCATGTGTCTATCAAGGAGGATGATATCATCATAGGGTCCCCTTCTTCTTCAACCACAAGAGATACTCTAGAAAATTCACAGTCAAATAATTTGGCTCAAGACACTATAGTGCCACATCTTTGCAAAGTATAAGGAAATCAAGAAAAGGAGTGAGATGTGGAAAGCCTACACATATACACAATTATAGAAGCATACAACTACATTACATCATAGGCTGCTTTCATCCTTTGACACTGAGCAAGGAAAAATGCAGATTGCATTCCTTGAGGCAAAAGTGGTAGCTCCAAATACACTATTAGACTACCAAGAACATGTATTTTCATGTTATGCAAAGAAAATCCATCCAATTGACCAAATGTAATCGCATAAACAGTCTAGTGAGATGATGTATTCTACACTATCCAATGCTGCCATGTCATCTTCTAGGTTATCGGTATCAGTCAACAACACACATACAGAGCTCACTTTGGAAAATATTTCATCCTTAGACAAGGATACCAAGATCAAATCACTTTAAGACTTGGTCATCAAACTGGGATACAATCCCAGTAATGTGAAGGCAGTAGAAGAGATAGTGAAAAGAAAAAATGCTAATATAGAAGCATTAAGGAAAAAACTTAAGTTTCTTACCATAGAGGTCCAAAAGCTAAGGAAGTTGGAGAAATTGTGAAACAAAAATAAGACATGTTAAGAATAATCATTGAACAAAACAATTAGATTAGATATATGGAGGTGGAGTTAGATAAATTTCTCAAAGAAAAAAAACAGGCAACACAATTGGCCATAGTCCCTCTTACAAATGTTCCAATTGCAGTGGCCACAACTCCAGGTGCATCTACTTAGACTTTAGAACCAACATAGACAATTGATCTTGAAAATGAATTAATAAAATCCATGGAAAATTTGAACCTTCATCAAGAGGATATTTCCAGATTAAGAGCTCAGCTAAAGATATTGTCAGAACATAAGATCAAAATTGATACTTCTTATGTGTTTGAATTACAAAAAATACATCAGCTGACATTAAGAGTTGAGAAGTTACATATTGAATAAGTAATGGCCCATACCTTGGCCCATGCTAGAGAAAATATATGGACAAATATGAATGAATCCATCACACACATATGGCATTCGAATCAGATTGTGTTTGAGCATCATGAGGTGATAAAAATATCAAAAGAGGCACTTAAACAAATCAAGACAGATTTGAGACAGAAGCCTGGAGAAGCTACAACCATCATTAAGATCTTAAATTCCAATAACATACAGGAATTAGCGCAGTTGGCGATTTGAGATAGGACAAAGACCATACTAGAAGTAAAGAGAGTTCACACCAAAAGAAACGTCATGTTGTAGCTGGAGAACAAGTGCCAAAATCTTGTTACCAACATTCAAATATTTCACAAGAAGATGCAGGTGCTGAACAAGAAAGGGTTTCCAAGGCTTATTAATGTAGAATACATATTGATAAGTTTGGAATACCAAGAAAAGTTATACAAGATTTCCCAAGACACATCCAGATTCGCAGGTATAAAGGGGCACATTACAAGGGAAGCATCTATAGAGGCCATTGATTATGAATTTTTCATAATTCATGAGCTGAAGCATCTTTTCATCTTCAAGCCCACTTTTCCAAAATACACAGACGTTGATGAGGCCTATAGAAAATTAATTAAAATTTCTATCCCAACCAAAGATAGATGGGAAAAACTATGTGAGTTACTCGGATAAATGTTTCCATCTTATACAACAAGTCAAAACAATATAATATATTTGGAGGCCTAATCATCAACAGACATCCTCACAAATAGGGCCAACACCTCCAACAGTTCACCAGTTCCTAAATTATAGTGCTATTTTTGTAAATAATTTTTAGATAATTTAGGATTTTATCTTGATCTCTATAATCAAGATATTTTGTTATAATTTTGTATAAGTACTTCACAATTCGAAGTATAAATGTTGGGAATTGTTTGGAGAAAGGAAATATATTTTAAAGAAGTTCACAGAGCTTTCATTGATTATATTTTTGGTAATACAGTGCAAGCATTACAGGATTCTTGTGTCAATTTTAATGGTGAAGTGCTTCTATCTTTGTGAATGTGTTTATTTCTTGTTTTCATTATGTGTTTCTAAATATGAATTATTCTAAGAAGTTAAAGACCATAATTTGTTTAAATTTACACTCTGTATCTGGCTTGTGAATGTTTTTTATGTTTTCCACTGGAAATTAAACTCAGAATTGTTAATTTCTCTGTTTTTAATTGGATTTTCTAAATATATTCCTGACCACCATACCACATATTTTAAAGGATCCAATAGAGTTGTCTACCTTTCCCTATAAGTTTAGCTTGTAAATGTTTCATTTGATCAATCTAGACTGGTGACTCCATTTTCCCAATGGCCTATATTCCCAGTTTCAACCCAACAACACAAAAAACCCAAACCTGAACTAGATAGCTAGCCTAATATCTTAATTCAAAGAAATATAAATCATAAAGAGATACCCCTCTTTGAAACTAGAAGGGTTATATTCCCGGTTTCCAAAGTGGTCTAAGGTTACCTCCGTGATTTACTCAACAACCTCAAACATTATGGAGTGATAACATCCTAGCGATCGTACTAGGGAATGAACATACCTTGGCTTGAAATTTTATTTTCAGTGAATTAAAGAAGTATGTTTCATAAAATAAATGTTTGAGGTTGTAATATTTATATATAGTAACATTGTGTGTTAAATATTATATAAGATCTAGCTCCTAACACAATTCATACTAGAGCTCATCCAGATCCAAAGCCTCTTGAGATTTTGGATAACCCTGAGGAATTGATAAGGAAGAAAATCTCGACTAAGAGTTAAGGCATTATTAGTACTCCACCAAGAGAAAGTGATATTCTAGAGAGCTTTTTTACCATAGAAAACATTCAATTTGATCTTCCTTTTGAACACAATTTGCTTAGAAAAAAATCTGAAACTTTTGTGGATGAAATAGTCTTTGATGAGTCTGTACTAAAAACACACAAATCTAAACATCACTCTGTAGATAAGGATTTTGATAAAAAGGCTCTCAAATATTTAGGAAAATTGGAATAACTTGTGACTGGCCTAGACCAAGCTGTTCATAAAGCATATATCCAACAATCTATTGAACTTTCATCCCTATCATTCTCTGTTTCATCTCCCATCACACAATCCGTACATTATGTTGCCACTAGTTCCATTTCCTCAACAATCTCTATTACTTCCCCATCAACATCACAAACAACTATTCAAGATGTTTTGATCCATTCCACAACTACACCTCCTACAATTTCATCTATTGTTCATCCCCATATACCTGTTATGGTATCTAGGTATGCCCCCCTAATATGCCTCAAGGCTACCAAACTAGAATTCATCAATTTGATGGCAACAAGTGAGTCACCGCACAACACCATATAGATAAAATGAAAGACTGTTTTGACCTTCAACAGGTAGATGAAGAAGATGTGAAAATGAGGTTTTTTCCCCATAGTCTTAATGGAGAGGTAAGGAAGTGGTTCAAATATTTACTATCCGCTACTATATATGACCTTGTTGCATTTCATCAATCTTTTCTCAATTGGTGGGAAATCAAGAAAAATCCTCTTCAAATTTTAGCAGAATATGAAAGCATTAGGAGAGCCCCTGGGGAAAGTGTCCAAGATTATTGCACTAGGTTTAATCACATTTATAATGCAATTCCAACAAAGACTAAGCCTCCTAAAGGATTAGCCTTGATTAATTTTCCAGATATTTTTGATGCTGACATGTCCTATCAGCTAAGAGAAATAAACCCTACTACCTTGGAAGAGATGCAGAGAGATGTTCTAAGTGTAGAATCCAATCTTTTAGCTAAAAGAGCTAGACTTATATATGAGAAAATAATTATTGTTAAAGAGGATCCATCCAGTTCTTCTTCTGGTTAAAAATTAGATATCTTAGTGCAAACTATGGAAAGGATGATTGAAAGAATAAACATAGCTGATAGAGCTCCTCCTAGGGAAAACCAACCTGGTCCTCAGACTGAGAATCCTAACTTTAGGAGAAACCCACCTCATATTAAAAAAAGAGAGAAAAGAGGCCCAAATGACCAACAATAAGAAATTAGGCCTCCCTTCCAAGAAAATTATGCAGAAGAAGGGGAATTAGCTGAAGGCACTGGAGAAAATCAAATAAATTTGATGGGAATAAATGATGGCGACCCTATTTTCTTAACTCAAGAAGAACAATAAATTTTCATACTTTCTCAATCTGATGACAATCCATCTGAATCAGAAGTCTATAAACAGGAATATTAGAATGCTAGTATGGAGGTACATAAATATATTTGAGGAGTAGGAAAATTTCTGATAATTCATCAAAAAAAAATACTGAGGCTCATCTTAAAAGTATTGTATATATACCATCCAAAACAATATCTGATACTATTTCTAAGAAAACTCAAACTGATGGTCCTTCCACTAGTCAAGCCAAAGAAAATTCTAACAGAAAATATCAAAAAACCATATATGAGTACCAAGGAAGCTGAAAAGCCTCATACAAAAGACAAGATTTGAATATCAAGGAAGTTGAGAAGCCTTAAAATCCATTTAGCATTTAAAATGTATTAGCTAAAGTTAAAATTTCCATTCCCCTTACTAACTGATAAGAAATAATGCATACATAACCCAAGTTATAAAGGCTTTAAAATTGGAAGAAGGAACAAAATTGTGAACTTAAATGATGATCAACCTGAATGTCTATTTGGACTTGAAGTTGAAGGTAAATCCTAGGATGGAGTGGTTCCTCCATTCTATTCTAGTCTCAATGTTCATGATAAAATTCTTCACAATGCTACGCTTGATTCTGGTGCTTTACATAATTTAATGCCTAGGGCCATAATGGAAAAATTAGGACCGGACATTACAAGGCCTTACAAAGATTTATATTAATTTTATTCTAGTTAAGTAATATGTATCGACCTTATAAAATAATTATGTGTAACTTTAGCCCAAATCCCAACCAAAATCTTAGTCATGGATGTTGTGGTAGCAGACATACCTCTGAAGTATGGAATGCTATTATCTAGATCCCAGGGGGGATTAAAAAGCACCTTACAACTGGATATGAATTATGCTACTATTCTTGTACTTGGGAAACCAAGAAGACTTTACAGAGAAACACTGATTAAATACATGGTTAACAGTTAAGATAGACCAAACAACTATCTCTTGTACTCATTCCATTCAAATATTGACTCTTTTATCTTTTACAATATTGAAGTATGAAAGAAAAAAATACAAAATATAGAAACTAATCTCTATGATATTGAAGAGATCAAAACAGACATTGTGAAACATGATCAAGAAAATGAGCCTTTATGGAACATGGATTTCGATGGGGCTATAAGAAAGGAAGGATCAGGATCATGTGTGTGGATTTCCAATTCACAAACTAATAGATCATAAGGGCATTCATATAAAGTAAATTTTCAATGTACCAATAACATAGCTGAGTGTGAAGCCTTAATCTTAGGATTGCAGCTTTTGAAAAAGTTAGGTACCAAAATAATTTCAGTTCATGGAGATTCTAAACTCATAATCAAACAAATCAAATGGGAATACTAAACCAAACATCCGAGGTTAAGGGCATACAAGGATATTGTTCTTGATTTCCTTCAATGTTTTGTTGAGTATGAGTTATTTGTAATTCCAAGAGGTCAAAATATCTTAGCTGATGGTATGGCTACTTCAACTACTACTTGAAAAATGACATACCGTCCAAGTCGTAAGTACATAGTTGAAGTGAAAACATACCAACTGTCCTAGATAATATCACGTACTGGATAGTCGTTGGAAATGATGAACATATTGAAACTTTTTTACAGTCAAAGGATGAATTCGAGTGTACCATTATAGATATATATTGTGATGTAGATAAAAAGTTATAAGAGATTGTAAATAATGAATAATTTAATGAATTGGATAAAGGTAAAGAAGAGTTAGAAATTTTTTAGTTAAAGGATAATGTTTTTCCTAAAGGGTTAGTCCCCTTTGAAGAATTATTTGATTTTAATGATGTGGCTAAGAAACCTAAAATTGAACCTAATGGATCCAAAGTGGAATATTGTAATATGGGAACTGAAGAATAGCCACATATAGTTAAATTGTCCAAATATTTACCTTCTACTTAAAAATAGAAGTACATAGAGCTTTTCAATGAATTTATAGATGTATTTTCCTGGATTTATGAGGATCTAAAGTCTTATCACACTAGCATTATACAACATAAAATTGCTATTAAAGAAGACAAAAAAAAATTCAAACAAAAGCTTAGAAGAATCAACCCCATGATCCTACCCATAGTTAATAAAGAAGTTAAAAAGCTTTATGATGCCAAAATTATTGTACCATTGGGGTATTCTAACTGGGTATCAAACTTAGTCCCTACTAGTAAAAATATGAGAAATTAGATTGTGTGTTGATTTTATAAATCTTCACAAAGCTTCCTTAAAAGACAACTATCCTTTGCCCAAGATGGACCATATCCTATAGAAAGTAGTTGAATCTAGGAGAATTTCCTTGTTATATGGATTTTCTGGTTACAATCAAGTTCTAGTACATCTAGAGGACCAAGAAAAAACAACTTTCACTACACCTTGGGGCACTTTCATGTATGTCAAAATGCCTTTCAGCCTAATGAATGTTGGAGCTACATTCCAAAGAGAAATGGATATTTCCTTTATAGATGAAATAGGTAGGTTTATAGTCATTTATCTAGATGATATCACTATCTTTTCAACGACAGACGAGGAGCATTTGCTTCACTTAAGGAGAGTTTTTGAAAAATGCAAAAAATATGGTCTCTCTCTCCACCCCAAGAAAACATTGTTTGGTTTAGAAGAAGGTAAACTGATAGGACACATTATCTCAAAATTTGGCATAAGATTTGACTCGAGTAGGGTAGATTCAATATTGAAAATAGACTCCCCTAGGAGTAAAAAATAAGTCCAATCATTTATTGGAAAAATAAGCTTCCTTTTGATATTTATACAAAATTTGGGTGAAATCTTAAAAGCAATCACTGATATGTTAAATAAAGATATCGAAATCAAATGGAATAATGATGAAAAGGATTCTTTCACTAAATTTAAGAAGGCATTAACAACTGCACCAATTTTGATAAGTCCCGATTTCAGAAAATATTTCATGATATTTTCTTTTGCATTTGATCATACAATAACAACTGTTTTGTTGTAGAATAATGTTGAAGGTCATGAGAAGCCAATTTCATTTTCAACAGAGCATTGAGAGATGCATCACTGAAGTGAAATATCATGGGAAAACATGCACTTGCATTGGTTAAAGCATTAAATGATTTTTGGGTTTACATTTTACATTCACACATCATTGTTTTTGTCCCAAGTGCAGTGATTAAAGAGATTTCAGATTTCAGACTTCCACATTTTCTAATTTGCAATAATGTTTTTTTCTAGATCCATCACATTAAGAGATTCTAACTCAAAAAGATCTAGATGGTAGAAGGGGAAATCAGATTTCTATAATTATGGAATATGACATTGAAATTAGACCAACAAAGCTTATCAAAGGACAAGGGGTAGCAAAACTCATGGTAGAATCTAATTGTAATGTGTTAGATATCAATTTTATAGCAGAATTGGATGAACATGAAGAGTAGGTGACTCCACCGATCTCAGAATCCTTCAGCACATCACCATGGTATATAGACATAATTTTTGTCTTAGAGAACTTATATTCTCCTCCTAGTTTAACAAAAACCAAGGAAAGATTCCTTAAAATGAAATCCATGAGATTTTGTATTCTGGATAAAAATTTATATTGGAAATATACTGGAGGGATATTACTAATTTTTTTGTTGAAACATGAAGTAGATAGGGTCTTGGAGGAATTCCATTAAGGAGACTGTGGTGGCCATCTATACTGGAAATCAACAACAAACAAAATTCTTAGAGTTGGCTTTTACTGATTGACTATGTTCTCTAATGTGCATAAAAAGGTAACCTCTTTTCATAAATGGCAAATATTTGAAGGTAAAATAAAGCTACTACCTCTACCCTTAAAATAAATTTAAGTAGAATTCCCTTTTCAACAATGGGGTTTAGACTTCATTGGTGAAATTCACCCTAGTTCTTTAGGACAACACAAATGGATTTTGACAACAATAAACAATTTTACCAAATGGATAGAAGCCATACCCACTAGAAAAAACACTGATTCTGTTATCATTAAATTTCTGGAAGGAAATATACTATCTAGGTTTGGCTGCCCCCATAAAAGTATAACTAACAATGCTGCTGCTTTCAATTCAAAGAAAATGATAGATTTTTTAACAAATATCAGATAAAATTGGGTCACTCTACTGCTTATTACCCTCAAGGTAATGGGTTATTTGAGTCCTCTAACAAGATTTTGGTGAATATTATCAAAAATTTACTACAGGAGAATAAGAATTCATGGCACAAAAAATTAATCAATGCACTATGGGCTGACTGAGTTACTACCAAGAAGTCCATTGGAATGTCACCATTTCAGATAGTGTATGGAAAACATGTAGTTTTCCCAAATTATTTGGGAATTCTAGTGCTCAAAATTTTTCAGGAAACACAAGTGGATACCAATGACATGCAGAGAAGAATAAACAAGACTATTCAGTTACAACAATAAAGGGAGGAAGTATATCATAAAAATCAAGTCATTCAAGAAAACATCAAAAGGATTTATGATAGAAGGACTAAAAAGGATGACTTTCAAATTAATGATCTTGTTTTGAAATGGGATTCAATAAATGAGGATAAGGGCAAGCATGGTAAATTTGACAGCTTATGGAAAGGGCCTTTCAAGGTTGAAGCCTTCAGGGGCCACAATGCATTCTTGTTAACAAATTTGAATGGAGATGAGTTGCCGGGTGGACCTATAAATGGTAGCCATTTAAATAATTATTTCTCGCCCAATTATAGAAATTCATTCATATTGTACAATATCATTTTTTTTATATTGCAAGAGTGCAAGTGTTTTTCAATCGAGGTTGAAACCCACAGATAAGGCCCTAAGATTTTGGTGATGTATTACCCTAGGTATGAATAATTCATAGATATGACAGTTCAATTGGAATATTTCACAAATTGGCCCAATGGATCAAGGCTATTGATCTACGATGTTCTTGACACCTCACCAGGAGGATGTCATCCCTAGTTGGAGCCCCTGTTAGATTCCTATGATTCATAGGTTCCATTTATGTTTAGTTATTCTATTTTAGTTGATAAAATTGTAAATAATATTTTATTCTGCAAATGATTTACAAAACAAAAATAAAAATATGTAAATAAATGAAAAGAGGGTATAAAAAAATGTATATGAGAAAAATAGAAAAATAGAATAAAAGAAAATAAAAAAATAAAAATCAAGAAACCCCAAAAAGAATGTGTAAATGTGTAGGAGTGAGCAAGCCTAAATGCCACTCGAGAAATAAAATGCATTAGTTTATAGTTAGAAATTTGAATAAATGCGTTGTTAGATAAAATTCCACATTCCAAACATGATATATAGATATAGATAGCCTAATCACATTGTTTAATTTTGATTAGAATAAAATAAAAATAGATTAAGATTAGTGAATAATTTAAATAACATAATCTAATAATGATTAACAGATAGAAAAAATAGACAAAAATGCTCTGCCACTCCAAATGGAGCATGAATAGGTAAATAGGTACCTTTTAAAGTTGAAATAATGTTTAAAGTCATTTAGTGTTATTTAGGATTAAGTTATCCTTAATCATGCTTTAAGCACATGTAATAAAGGAAAGGATTATGAAATATTATGTAAAGTTAAAATTTAGGATAAAAAATGAACGGTCAAGATTCCCCCCCTCGGATGCATGGTGGGGGAGTGATTTCAGGCCCCCTCGAGCTCCATCACGTTTCGCTCATAGGGGGTGCCCAAAATGGGCAGACCCACATCTTAACGTGGCACCCTCATAACATTTCGCACCCCCCATTTCCATTTCTCTCATCGCACCTCCTCATGATCAGGTGCTCAGAATTATGCTAAAAAATCAAATTTCTCAGAATGAAACAAAACCCGAATGACCACATAGTGTTCATTGTTTTGAATCCGGTGCAACTCGTTTCACGAAAAATGAACTCCGTATGGCTTCAGAAATGAGTTCTGTCCATTTTCCTAAATAGGCAAATTTGGCAAAAAAATTGCAGAACAGGGAGCCCAGTCTGTAGTCCGTACTGTTGACGTGGCATGTTGACTAGGCAGGTTAAGTTTTGGTCAACCATTTCCTCCAACGAATGAAAGGCTGCTAAGTGGCATAATCTGGTTGGCACATTTTGGGTGTGTGTTGGAAACTACTTATTGGTTGTGTTATGGGCCAATGAGGAGGAGGCACATGGCTCAACCTGGTGTTGAGAAAAATACTAAGAGGGGGGGGGGGGAGGGGTGAATTAGTATCTATAACTTACTGTAAACTTTTTCTTTTTCCTTACTGAATTTCTATACATGACTTTAATGAACCCAACTAGTGTATACATGCGGATATCTTTAAGAAAACTTGCGTATGTCTAAAGATGTTATTATGCAGATAATTATTTACTTAGATCAGTGCATAATTCATTCATCAGATGTTTCGTAAGCAGTAAGCATGTGCAGTAAGAACATAATAAATCATCACACATAAGAAATACACATGAACACCAAGATTTAAGGTGGAATCCCAATTCGAGAGAAAACCACCGTTGCTATCGTCTTTGTCTTCGATATTTATTATAAAGAAAACTACTTACAATCTTGTACACATGAAAAATCATACCAGCACGCAGGAACCCACCTGCAAAAGGCTGCAACATTCTCTCATTATCCAGCTTCTACTGGGAGGGAGCTCCAACCCCCTGATCTCGTTTACCAGCTACCACTGGAAGGGAGCTACAACCCCCTGCTTCGCATTTACCAACCACTCCTGGAAGGGAGCTACTACTCGCTGATCTCGTTTACCAGCTACCACTGGAAGGGAGCTACGAACCCCTCACTGAAGGCTTTGAACCTCAGCACCACCCATTTCATCAATTTCACACTGGATCCAATAACTTCAACACAACACAACTTGTATGCCTCTTTTCATCAGATTTTCTGACTCATCCCACTCCACACATTTAAGCTCAAAGAACATTCATCAAACTGAAACTTATAACCACATCATCTTATTCACTGAATCATCAATCAACCAACCAACCACTGATATTTAATCATATTCAACTAGAATCATAATCAATATTCAAACAACCCAGATTTGTATGAAGACACCATTAACAGACATCAATAAAACATCAAAACAGATCATACATTTCCTTCCTAACACTTCAGAAAAACCCTAGATCCCATACGCGCTTTTGCTTAATTGAAACTGTGTATATACATGCTTTTATAGAGATGAACCTGTGTATATATCTATAACCATTACAACACTACGCAACTATTCAGAATAAATAAGCAGCTCAGATCTTACCTTTCACTTCAGCAAACATTCGCCAGATCATAGATCTAAACATTCCATAAACAGATCTAGAAAATACATATTCATTTTAGGTCTAGAGTTCCTGATCCATCATTGTATTAATAGGTGCATTATTACTTCATATTTATCAGTAAATGGTAACCCATTCTATGCAGATATACTTCAGAGTGAAGCATTCATTCAATACCCAAACACATGCACACATTTGCACTATGATCTTCTTCACCTTATATAGATTTAGCCTTTACCAATACCATGTGCTAAAACCACACAACTATTGATGGTATTCTTGGACAGAATCAAATAGATGACACAATGCTCAATAATGTAGGCTAATACCATGGTAATGCCCCTTGGTATCATAATTTTAGAGTGCAAAAGGCATACGTGACTTGGCTTCTTCATACCCACATGTATACGCGACTTCTCTTCATAAAAACTGCATTTATACTAATTCTGGATGTATATGCGGGTTGCCTGTATACCAAGTAGCATATACATTTCCTTCATACGTAGGTTTCCTTCATAAAACATGCATATAAATTGAGAAATATTTCTTGTTTCATTTCTCTGGCACTTACTAGAATTCCTTTCTCTGTCACATCTGAAATGACATGTAGAAACATCATTTTTACATCTTTAACAAATAGGTTGCTATCAAAAGGAAACTCATCAAGTAGGTTTCCATCAAGGACAACTTCATCAAGTAGGTTGCCATCAAGGACATATTTCATCTATTTCCAACAATCTCCTCCTTTGGACTTGATGGAAACCATGATGGTGTTTGATCACCACAACAGATAGATACATTAACCATAACCATTATTAAAACACCAAAATAATCTCCCCCTTTGACATTAAGTGCAAAGGGCAGATCAATACCAAAACAAGGTTTCTCTTCCCTTGTAGAAAGAAGAGCTTTGTAGATCTGATGTGCACTTAATTTACCATGCTCCCCCTATGTTCATGATTAATCGTTAGACATATTTTTCAATGAATTACATGACTCTATAACTCAACTGAGTATGACCTTTCCTATAACCGAGGACTCATACTTACATCAATGATCCAACCAAGTGGAATTACATATTTGAATCAACTTCCCAACCAAGTGGGTTTACAAATTTTGACTCAACTACTCAGCCAAGTGGGTTTACAAATTTGAACAAGTCCTTACATGACTGAATATAACAATTTTACATCATAGGTATCATCATGAACTTTTCATCAAATTACATATATGAATTTTTATAACCAAGACCAAAAGACCTCAAGAGAGAGATCATATTTCAGAACCATCATAATGCCAACAATGCATTATTCACAACAAGGCTAATTCTCCCCCTAAGCCTAAGCATCTAAACACCTTCACTAGCCAATTCATTAAAGCATCTTCATTAAGAAGATAATCAAAACTTAATATCATATCAACAGATATAACCATCAACATCAGATCAAGAAAATTATTACTGTCATCAACATATCAGAAACTGTTCTTGAGTCCACCTCACTGTTTTTCTTATCAAAGAAAAAAATACGCAATTGTCACCATTGGAACTCGCATGTATATGCAGCTTTAGTTCATGAAACCCGCGTACAGAAAGTGAAATACTGAAATTTTTACAACTCCATCTCCTCAAGGAATTATACATTTTGTACCTGTCTTCTGTTGTCACATTAGATGCACTGTTAGAAATAAACACAACTAGAATTACCAAACCAACCATGTGAATCACCATATATTTCTCCCCCTGTGATGATACATTACTGATTCCTATAATGTATCTCACATCACTTCTGCAGTCATTATGAGAAGTAAATTTTAGAAGAAGATGACTATAGTAGGGTCAATATTCCCTACGTTTTTGACTAGTGATTCTTCTTTTTCTATCTTTTCTTGAAATTTCTTATTGTGTGCTGGAACTTCTCCAATTTCTTAAATATGTTTATCATACTTAACCTGCAATCAGTGGCCTTATGCCCAAATGATTTACAATAGAAAAAACATCCATGAAAGCATCCTTTCTTTCTTGATCTATGCAATTCTTCAATAACCGGATCCCTTTCTTTTTGGAAATTATCATCATCCATGATACATGCAATGAGCACTTGCAGATCTTGATCAGAATATTCTTCTTCCTCATTTGAAAATCCATTATTATCTTCAACTATATAATAACTTCTTCCTTTTTCAAATTGTTTCCCTTTATCATGATTTTCTTTATAAGGACATTTAGCAGCATAATGACCAAATCTACCACAAGAAAAACACTTGAAGGGAAGCTTACCTCTAAATCTTCTAGTACCTGGTTGAAGTCTTCTCACAAAATTTTCTTCTTCTTCTTCTAATATATAACTTTATTCCTTGAGAACTTCCTTTTATTTTCATTTTTCACATGCCTTAAAGGAAACTTCTTTGATTTGTGAAGGACCTCCTCTTCTCATTTCAAAAGCAGTCAGGATACGGTGTAGTTGAATAACAAAAATATTTTATAGATCCTTATTTTCTTCAATTGCTGACACTTTTTACTCAAACTTTGGAGTTAGAGATCTCAATATATTTTCTACTGAAGTTGAGTCTTTTATATCTTCACCTATATTCCTCATAGAATTCACCATCTCATCTAATCTTAGGAATAAACTTACAATAATTTCATCATCATGCATTATGAAATTTTCATATTGCATTCTAGGGGTTTGAAGTTTGGCACTTTTTACCTTTGCACCACATTCATAGCTCTGAATGATCTTGTCCCATATTTCCTTTGAGGAATTTAGCTGCATCACTCTAACAAATTCTGTTTTTGACAAGATTCCTAATAAAGCATTAAAAAATTTGGCATTGATTTCATATTTCTTCCTTTCTACTACATTTGTAGGAACACTTGCTAGATACTGATAAACTACTTCCACGTTTCCCCATACGTATGATCCAAGACTTTGGAAATATGCTCTTGTTCGTATCTTCCAGAATAATAGATTACTTCCATTAAACAGTGGTGGATTGATATAAAATACTCCTTCATGACTTCCCATTGTGACGAATATCCTTCAAGCGATCAAGCTCTTCTGAAGGACCTGCTCTGAAACCAATTGTTGGGAAAAAATGAGAGGGGGGGGGAGGGTGAATCAGTATTTATAGCTTGCTATAAAAATTTTCTTTTTCCTTACTGAATTTCTATATGCGAATTTAATGAACCCAACTAGCGTATACAAGCAGATATCTTTAAGCAAACTTGCGTATGTCCAGAGATCTTATTATGCAGATAATTATTTACTTAGATCAATGCATCATTCATTCATCAGATGTTTAGTAAGTAGTATGCATGTGCATTAAGAACAAAATAAATCATCACACATAAGAAATAAACATGAACACAAATATTTAAGGTGGAAACCCAATTCGGGAGAAAACCACCACTGTCGTCATCTCTGTCTTCAGTATTTATTATAAAGAAAACTGCTAACAATCTTGTACTAGTGCAAACTCATACCAACACGTAGGCAACCACCTGCAGAAGGCTCCAACCTTCTCTCATTCTCCATATTCTACTAGAAGGGAGCTCCAACCCCCTGATCTCGTTTACCAGCTACCACTGGAAGGGAGCTACAACCCCCTGCTTCTTGTTTACCAGCCACTCTTGGAAGGGAGCTACTACCCCCTGATATTGTTTACCAACTACCACTGGAAGGGAGCTACAACCCCCTCATTGAAGGCTTCAACCCTCAGCACCACCGCGGACCACGTTTCATCAATTTTCACACTGGATCAAACAACTTCAACACAACACAACTTGTAGGCCTTTTTCCATCATATTTTCATACTGGATCCACTCCACACATTTAAGCTCAAAGAACATTCATCAAACTGAAACTTATAACCACAACAACTTATTCACTGAATCATCAATCAACCAACCAACCACTAATATTTAATCATATTCAACTAGAAGCATAATCAGTATTCAAACAACCCAGATCTGTATGAAGACATCATTGACAGACATCAGTAAAACATCAAAACAGATCAGACATTTCCTTCCGCACACTTGAGAAAAACCCTAGATCCCATACGCGCTTTTTCTTAACTGAACCTGCGTATATACGCGGTTTTACAAAGATGAACCCGCGTATAGATCTGCAACCATTACAAGACTACGCAACGCTTCAAAATAAATAAAAAGCTCAAATATTACCCTTCACTTTAGCAAAAATTTGCCTAATCACAGATCTAAACATTCCATAAACAAATCTAGAAAATACATATTCATTTCAGGTCTATAGATCCTGATCCATCATTGTATTAATAGGTGCATTATTACTTCAAATCTATCAATAAACTGTAACCCATTCTATGTAGATATACTTCAGAGTGAAGTATTCATTCAATACCCAAACACATGCACACATTTTCACTATGATATTCTTCACCTTATATAGATTTATCCTTTACCAATACCATGATCTAAAACCACACATTCTTGGACGAAATCAAATAGATGACACAACACTCAATACTGTGGGATAATACCATGATAATGCCCCTTGGTATCATAATTTTAGAGCACAAAAGGAATACATGACTTGGCTTCTTCATACCTGCATGTATATACGACTTCTCTTCATAAAAACTGTGTATATACTAATTATGGATGTATACGTGGGTTGCTTGTATACCAAGGAGTGTATACATTGCCTTCATATGCGGGTTTCCTTCATCAAATCTGCGTATAAATTATGAAATATTTCATGTTTCATTTCTCTGGCGCTTATTGGAATTCCTTTCTCCATCACATCTGAACTGACCTGTAGAAACATCATTTTTACATCTTTAAAAAATAGGTTGTTATCAAAAGGTAACTCATCAAGTAGGTTTCCATCAAGGACAACTTCATCAAGTAGTTTTCCATTAAGGACAACATATTTCATCATATTTCCAACACCTGGGGCCGCCAAGTGTCCTCGTCATGGCATTATCAAATTATTGTAAAGGACTAAAAGGATCAGGCAAGGATCGAACACGAGACCTTTGCCCAGCTAACAAGCCGTGCCACCAGCCTGTCTGCATGTTGGTTCTTATCCTCATAGTTTGCCACATCTATTTAAAGTTTGTTACATGTGCTAATGGGGGGAGAGGAGGCCATCCCCCAAGACATGTAACCGAGACCCAAAACCACGGTAGATTACAGGCAGGCACTTACCCTAAGCGTGTTTATTTAACACTAAGCTAGTTTAATTAACCATAATATGCATTTAATTAATGATGATATGGTTTTATTAACATAGTTCCGGTTATTGTTAATCTGGTTTAATTAGCAGATAAGAAGGATTAATTCAACTAATCTACAACTGGCAGTTTTGACAAATCTAGCAGATTTTCAAAATTTAGAACCAGTTAGCCCAATTTGGGGCCAGTGAGCTATTTTGGGGGAGGAAATGTTGGCGCGGACTGGAGAAGTCATAACTCAGCCAATTTGCGGCCAAATGAAGAGAAGAAAGAGGCTAAGGTACCATTTGGAGTGTTCTGAACTCAATGAAGCAGGTTTCAAGAGTAGAAAATAATTGTAAACACATAATTTTGCAAAATTGAGCATAATATAGAGGCCTAATCCATGGAAGTTGGACCAAGGAGATGTATCCCAGGAGGGGTAAAATCCTTCATCAAATCCTTTTGTTGATGTACTGTAATTTTTATTGCTACTATTCATTCTTTTTTTTATGTTAAATTGTTCATAAAATTAACATAAAAATCACTCATGAGATTCAATAACTTGCAAGAGAACTTGAACCCTTAAGCACATGTAAAACATTGGTTTCAAAATATGAAAGAGGAATTGGCACAAAATTACTAACATACCTTAATCAGATCATTTATGGTATCATATCTTTAGGTTTGTTGTGCAAGAAGGGATCTAATTATTTGCAAGCTTGTGTCATGCTTACAAGGTTAAAACTCAAAAGAGGAGAAAGGAAGATAGTTCAAAGCCCTGAATTTGGGTCAAGAGGAAGAAGGGAAAGGTTTCCAAAGTCTTCAACACTAGAACATCCTCAAATTGAAGTTGATTATTCAATGAGCATGTCTCATGAAGGAGAAACTACCATGATAGAAGAGGAGAGATAATTAAAAAATGAATTTTTTGATATGAATGAGATGGTAAAGGTACTCTATGAGGATAGGAATTTAAGGATGTAAGGAGAATTATCTAGGCCTCCAAGATGAGAGGGTTCTATAGGAGGAGGAGGTCATGGCGATGGTAATAAACCACCATCCACTCCACAATCATCCTCACCACCATCTAAACCTTCCTCTTCATCATCTTCCACTACCACAATGATTCAATCTATTCATCCACATACTTCAAAAGGAACTGGTAAATCACCCTTACTTAAATTTTATGTTAAACTTGATCTATTGATGTATAATGGTGAAGTGAATGCAGAGAATATGGATAATTGGATTCAGAATTTGGAGGTTTATTGTATAATTCAGAACCTTCACAAGGATGACATAAAGATTCAATTTTCTTCCTTGAGAATGGAGGGTGCAACACTTGTATGTTGGGAAGTAAGGACACAAGATGAGATTAAAAAACACCGTAAGATCTCAATTTATTGGTCTTATTTCATTGCTGCGATTAAAAGGCAACTTTACCCTCTATCTTACATACAAAAATCCATTATGCAGTAGTAGAATTTTAGACAACTACAGGGAAAAAGTGTTCAAAATTATACACAAGGGTTTAGGAGAAGAACACTAGTTTTGGGTGTCAATTTATCTTCTCAAGAGAATTTGTTAAAGTATATTGGGGGTTTGCACAACTATATTAGACATACCATTCTCATGTTCAATCCCACAAACTTAGATGAGGTTTGTGTTCAAGCCATAGATCTAGAAGAAAGAGGGAAACATAGTGCAGATGATAAAAGTGATAGTTTCCTTCAGTATGAAGGTAAAGGAAAGGGTAAGTTTAATGGAAAAGGAAAGAAAATGGTTCTATTAAAATAGATAAAGAGAAACTCACATGTAAACATTGTTCGATAAATGGATATGATGAATACCATTGTTGGCAACTCCATCCAGAGTTGAAGCCCAAAAAACTTAAACCAAAGAGAAGGAGAAAATAGTTGCAATTATTGAACATGACTTAGGTTGAGATTCAGGAGATGAAACCAAGATTAAAGAAATGGGGTTGAAAGGTAAGAACATAGAAAACACTAGTTCTTCAAGTTATTCTAATGTAACTCAAGATGATGATACATGAATTGAACTCTTTCATATTGATTTGTTTCAAAACATACCAAAATAGACACACTATTTGATAGTGGTTCTCAAGCCAATTTGATTTCTGAAGACTTAGTTAAGAGGTTAAATCTAGAAACTGTTACACATACAATACCCTATCCTTTAGGCTGGATATGCAAGAATGCAAACTTGTAGGTAACAAGGAAGTGCATCCTAAGGTTTGCAATCAATTCAAACTTTCTTGATGAAGTTAAACTTGATGTAGTTTCGCTTGAGATTTCAGGTATTGTTTTGGGAAGTCCTTATCTTTATGATAGGAGGGCAGTATTTCATCGCCATGAGAATAAGTACCACTTTTTCAAGCATGGAATTGAGTACATAGTTAGAGCGCATAAGAAGAAGAGTATTTTTTTCTTATACATGTAGGAGAAATGAAGAGAATAGTGAATGCAAGTCAAAATTTGGCTTTGTTAATGTTCAAGCATAGTGTTGTTTTGAAGGAAACCTTTCAAAAATATGCATCAAATTAACAAGATGATTTCATTGAAGTTGCTAATGTTTGTAATAAGATTTTTCAGGGCTATAACATGTTTCCTTTGAAAATAGGTAAATAAGATGTGAAAGATTTGCAGCAGTCCACATCAGTGTTGAACAATGATGGAAACAAGATGCCAATGCTGAATGGTGCAAAAATAAAAATAAAAAGCGCCAAAGAAAGATGGAAAAGAAGGCATAGGTTACAAAAGTACTTATTTTTAGTTTCAAAATTGTACATGGCAATGGCAAAAACACTTGATCAAAATTAAACACAAGTATAAGGCAATACAAGATAAAAATCACCATGTCGACATTGTTTGAGGTGAGAAAATTTTCAAGCTATTCAAGTTTCCTTTGATTGATGACCGAGGTGGGAACAAGTTTGTTTCTTCAAGGACAACTTGATGTTCTAAAAATTATGGGAAATTGCAGCATGATGGTGTCTACAACAACAAGAAAAGGTCTCTAGAATCAAGGAAAATTTTTATTTTTTATGAAAAGCTCAAATTGTTGAATTTAGGAAAATTCCAATGGATTGAGACTAGAAGGGTAAGTGAATTTTACCCTCATCCACATGTTTAGTAATGAAAGATATTTTTGGGTTCAAAAGCTTCCATTGGGGAGGAATGATCAGGTGCTCAGAATTATGATAAAAAAAAAAAGTTCTTAAAATGAAACTAAACCTAAACGACCACGTAGTTTTCATCGTTTTGAATCTGGCGCAACTCGTTTTGTGCGAAATGGACTCCATATGGATTTAGAAATGAGTTATTTCAATTTTCCTAAATAAGATAATTTGGAAAAAAAAATGCAGAAAATGGAGCCCAGTCAGCAGTCCATACTGCTGACATGGCATGCTAATTGGGCAGGTCAATTTTTGGTCAACCATTTCTTCCAACAAATGAAAAGATGGCAAGTGGAAAAATTTGTTTGACACATTTTGGGTGTGTGTTGGAAATTGCTTATTGGTTGTGTTTTTGGGCCAATGAGGAGGAGGCACATGGATCAGCCTAGGGCCACCACGTGTCCTCCTCATGGTGTTGTAAAGTTATTGTAAAGGATCGGAAAGACCGGGGGGGGGGTCGTACATGAGACCTTTGCCCAGCTAACAGGTCGTGCCACCAACCCCCCTGCACGTTGGTTCTTACCCTCATAGTTTGCCACGTCTATTTAAAGTTTGTTAAACACGCTAATGGGGGCAGAGGGGGCCAACCCCCAAGACATATAACTGAGACCCAGAACCATGAAGGAGTACAGGAGGGTGCTTATCCTAAGCGTGTTTATTTAACAGTAAGCTAATTTAATTAACCATAATCCACATTTAATTAACGATAATTCAATTTTATTAATTTAGAATCGGGTTAACGTTAATCCAGTTTAATTAAGTAAGATTAATTAAAATAATCTGGATTTAACTGGTGGTTTCGACGAATCTAGCTGATTTTCCAAATTGAGCTCTAGTTAGCCTAATTTGGGGCCAATTAGCTATTTTTGGGGAGGAAATTGTGGAGTAGACTTGGAGAAGTCATAACTCAGCCAATTTTCGCCAAATGAATAGAAGAAAGAGGCTAAGGTACCATTTTTTAGTGTTCTCAACTCAATGAAGTAGGTTTCAAGAGTAGAAAAACATTACAAGCACATCATTTTGAAAATTTGAGCATAATATAGAGTCCCAATCCATGGAAGCTGGACCAAGGTGATGTAGCCTAGGAGGGGTGAACTCCTTCATCAAATCCCTATGTTGATGTGTTGTATTGTGATGTAATGTACCTTTTGTTTCTGTTTTTCAGTCTTTGTTTTATGTTAAATTATTCATAAAATTAACATAAAAATAACTCATGAGATTCAATAACTTGCAAGAGAACTTGAACCCTTAAGCTCATGTAAAACATTGGTTTCAAAATATGAAAGAGGAATTAGCATAACATTACTAACATACCTTAATCATATAAACCCCCATTTGAAAAGTCTTCTCGGTTGACTGCCTACGCATCCACCAATACCTGCGCACCACGACATTTCCCTACCCTACCATCACTCCGCCCACTTAGCCAACTTCCTCCATTCACCGTTCGCCAAATCACCCTCGTGGACCCCACTTCCAGAAATACCTTATCCGTTTGATTCGTCCCTGTTGACGGGAAAAATTGTACTGCCGACTGTAGAAATTTTAATACAATTATGTATTTCCTGGATTCTCCTGATCTAACAATTATATGCCACTGTTAAATACATAATCACTTCTACAAAAATTCTTGCAAAAATTTAAAACATGATTTCCAATTGCAAACACATGAAGAAAGATCAATCACGCATAACACAGATGTTTTTACCGGTAAAGCATAAAGCTAAAAACCCCACTATCATATATTATGTATATATCATGGATCATGAAACAATCTCACACAAAACTCTAATCCAAGAGCTCTCAGTACAATATAAAATCATCTCACGCTGTCATACAAAAATTGGCAAATACATGCGCCAATTTATTGCCTCCTGACAGCCTTCCTCCACTGCACAATCCCTGCTGATCACAATCCCTGAATGAATGAAATCCTACTTTCCTTGACCACACAGTCCTCATTGGAATCTCCAATGTGTGTGTGGTTGTATGAGTGCACCCACTAATGTCACGACTGATAGTCAAACTGTCCCTTTCACCTATCTCTCAACTGGTTCTCCATTGGATTTGACATGCATGTAGTTAATAGTAGTAAATCTTCAGTTGCATGTGAGACCACTGATTGTGAATTAATTAATAATTAATTTAGTGATTTCTCACTAGTGTATATTTAGTTACAACTGGCACAACTGAGTTTAACTCACTTAACTGAGTTAAACTAATTTACAACTCACATAACTAACATCCAACTCTGTTACAACTTCGAATCACTCAGTTACAACTAAGTTCACTTGCATGTCCCACCAACCAACCTTTGAACTCGAAATTCCTTCAGCTAACTGATTTTCCACTTCAGTTAACTAATTCCAAGTGCTCCATGAGAATATATTAATATTTATTGTCCAACTATTATTAAGGGATAATAATAGTCGACATGCATCTATAAATAGACATGTGATCTATAAATAGAACTCACACATACATCTAAAAATAGAACATCATATATAAATAGAATTTTCTCACCATATATAAATAGAAATCATCTATAAATAGAATTTTCTCATCCATTCTAAAAATATATTTCCACCTAAAAATAGCATGAGGCTCCATCCTAATGTAGGTGCTTAATTTTCACTAGGATCATCATCTTGTTGAATCTCAACACCAAAAACAAGGGGATCTCCCAGTGAAAGGTCGCAATTAGACCTCAAACCATTTGGGATAGGAGCCCCATCCGGTATGTGGGCCCGGCTGCCACCATAAGTGTTTCCACTCTTGGTTGTCGGATGAAAAGATGATGAAGCAGAGGCAAGGGTGAAATGACCAATCACTGAAGAAAAATCATCCCAAGATTGACGAAGCACAAGAAAAGATATAAGCAATTCTAAGTAGAAAAATAAAAGGGGAGTATGCTGTGAGCATGATTGATGAGCCAAAACCCCAGTCAGACTTACATGAAAGAAAACATGCCAAAAGTTAACTGCAAAGTAGTTCACAATAGATCACTGACATGACAAGGAACAAATAAACACCAAATAGAAATAAAATGTACATGCGACCACTGTGAATCAGTTCATAACCAATTTCATGCATGAAATCACACGTACAAACATAGTGAAATATTAGATAGCTAGTACTACCACCATAAGCAAGCATGTGAATCAGTGCCGAAAAATAGAAAATATTATTGATACTGCTACAACTTCAAATACATATTTTTCACTTCATCAAAACCCAACAGTGGAAGATGGGCCATTCATCTCAAACCCTGATACAAAAACCCTAGCCTCACTACAACTCCCTCTACTTGATACCAAGAGTTGAGTGCCTTTAGCTCTCAAGCATGAATATTCTCTCTCTGTCCTAGCTTCAACTCAAGTGCTAAAAGTCCCATCACTGATTTCTTGAAGCTGCACATATAGGCTGAAGTGACTCTTGAGTTTCCCTTGACTCTTGACCTCCTTAACTGTTTGGTTGGATTGCGAATTAGACCATTTGCGACCTGCGACCTAGGGTCATCTGTGACCTAAGGTTAGTCGCAACCTGGGAGGTTGCGACCTAGGGCTATTCCTTCTGCACTTCCTCTTGGAGATCTCAGAACCTTTCTTGCTGGAGGACAACCCTAGCTCTCTTCACGCGAACCAGCAACTTATATCTACCGGTAATGCCATTGTAGTTCCAAGGGAATTTGCATGAGTCGATAAATGGGAGAGTGTTTTTCTATGTTGAGTGAGATCTTGAGCATCCACATGACGTGGGTTTTATTGTTGGTTTGAATCATAGTTGTGCAGCTTCTGGAGGAATTCAACAACTTTCTTCATCTAGGTCAACATTATAGTTTCCTCATGTTACCTACAAGCGAACACATTAAATTAGCCACACACACACACATACACACACGCACATATATCTATGTGTTGAGGAAACAACGTAATATATTTATGGCAATTAAAATCACACACACACACACACACACACACATACACACACACACACACACATATATATATAGATATATCTGTGTGTGTGTGTTGAGGAAACAACATAATATATTTATGGAAGTTAAAAATCATATTGGACCCATGTGTAGTCATGTTCTGTAGAAAAACATGTAAAACTCGTGCATGCCTATACCGAGCTCGTTTAATCATCGAATGGGGATAAAACTTGAAATTTCCACCAACGTTCATCACATAACCAAAAAGTATAGTTAGCTCTAGCTTAATATTTCTTTCCAATGGTGATGATGTCTAAAACCAAGGCAACTCTCATGTGTTGTATGTGTTGGGACAAGACTGTGGTGTGCGACAACATCAGAGCTTTGAGAGGCTGCGACTTGGAAAGAGGTTGCAACTTGTGGTAGTCGCAAGGTTGCAGCTCAACGATTCTAGCTCTTTTTTGAGGAGTGCAACTTGTTGACCTGGGCAAGGATAACGACCTATGAAATTCACATAGTCGCAGCTCCCAATAGGTCGTACCTTATATTCATGGCTCAGGCTTGCAACTTCGTGACCTCTGGAGGTTTGCGACTTGAAAGGAGGTAGCATAGTTGCATTTGGGGTTGTGTCCCACCTGTCACTACTACAAAATAATTGCAACTGTGTGGCTTGATCGCATAGTACCTCCTGGCAACCCCTCTTGAACCATGGAAAAACATTATCTCCATCCAGGAACGAATTTCTCACCCGCAAATGTTGAATTGGGAGGAGGTGCCACTAATCGACTGAGCAAGTGAAGAAAACAATGCTGCCTTGACAACCCTTTATGCACATATTTTATCCAGATTTTTGGATGAGCTACTACAACCTTCATGAAGTGGTCCATGCATCTAGAGGGTGAAAGTTTTCCTTTACATCTCGGCAGCAGAGCATTGGTCCATGAACCTGATTCTCTCGAGTCCCTTCATATCCACCATTCTCAGGCTGGTCATCAGTTGCCAAGAAATGTTAGAGCGCATGTTGTTGGTGCGCAGTTGCATCAGTCGAAAAAAAAAGGATAATTTTAAAATGTATTGTTTGGCCCAACGATAGCGTGGCATAGAGGATTCGACCTTCTCCACAACCATGTAATTACCCGAGATGTGTGTTAGCATGTGCACCGCATTACCTTCTGTTGTTGAAATGAAATAATACACTCTTTCTTATTGTTGAGTGCATATGTAACTGTGTTTTCTTAGCGTTCCCGTGTTTCTATGTTCAACTATCCACTCGATGAACGGACACAACCTGTAACATTAAATCCGCTCGCTTGATGCCAACATTGCTACACAGGACCCAATAGCCATGTCCTAAGACATGAGGAAGCCGCTTAAAGACAAGACGTAAGATGAGTTTACACCAATGTCGATTCAATATTTTTAAATCCCCTATACAACTTTTCCAGACCCAAAAATCTTACTATTATGTTCTGATAAATGTTAAATTCAAAATCCATATAGCCCCATTGTCATGGAAAATCCATGGTGGACCTGCGAATGAATTTAATGGGCGATGTTTTTTATGGTGGAACTGTGAATGAAACTGCGAACTTCTAGTGATTCACGCATCAAATCCTCTCGTCTCCTCCAGGTGGGGTGGGTAGAAATTTGTGTAGATTTTTTTTTTTAATCCGTGCTAGTGAAGTGAGCAGGTGTGCCAATGAAGTGAGCAGGCGCAAAAATTTCCGTGGTAGGAGGCATTAAGAGATTCTCTTCACACCGACGGAATTTTTTTTTTAAGGCTTTGTCCTTGCGACATTTTTGTAATGCATCCTCGATGGTACTAATCATTTGAAGGCCTTCTTCCAGGGTTGGTGTTGAAATAGCTATCGTGTATGGCCCCTTTATCTGCGTTTAAGGTTCATTTCCCACTTAGCTTCTTAATACCTTGGATATGCTTGAAACATACTTTTTGACACTCACCTCTGATGTCAACTGAAAAATGAGAGATGCCTTTCAACACCTTCATCATTTTCATCCTTATGCATTTATTTGAAGTGCATTGGCACTTTATGGTGGTTACCATGAAAATTCTAAGGATTTTTAGTGCACTAATATAGTATATAGTCAATTGAATTAATACTCTATCCATATTGAACATAAACCACACCATATTTCAAATCATCACCTCGTGTTGGAGAGGGTATCATCGTGTCATATTCAAAACACCCTTGAAGAGTTTGTGTAACCCACACAGGCAATTAGAACCTCATCTTGTAGAGTATCTTAATGGTGTCTTGTCAACAGATCCTTAATGAAACTGTTACGTCGCCCAATGTATACTGATGGAATTTTTTACCCATTTCCTAAAAATGGTGGGTTAAGAACAAGTTAGCCCTTGACAGTGATGAGAACAAACAAATGACTGAATAAAATAATTAACTCGAGGAGCATCAATATTGAATTATCCAAACTAAGATGTTACAAATTAAATTGATTGTTTGAGCAAAGTTAGGTTTGGAGACTAGCTTAAACTCATGATTTTTCACCTATCTATTGATTGTGGTACACATTGATACCTCATGATGCCACAAGGTGACGATGCATTCAAAGAGGAGGATCCTTGAAATAAACGGGACCATGTGCTTGGAGGGTGAGGATTAAATGTAAAGAAAGGCTGGATTATTAATCACACACATCTCGGGCTACACGGATGCGAAGGGGAATACAATTCATGTAAACCCTAATGAACATGCTGAGGGGTATGATCCTGCCAAGAAATTAGGGGAATAGGCTAGGCATTGACTCTTACTGTGAAGTGCAATTATGAGACGACAAGAAAAGTGGATGCAGTGCGCATTGTATGAATGGGCATAGTGACAGGTTTTGGTAGGAAAAGGTCACGGGGGTGTCACCGACTAGAGGCCGGGTCGAAACCCTATGGTTGAGCAAGCAGAGGGGGGCCCGAAATTTTGAATATACCCAAAATTTGGGAGGTGTTGTAGCAGCTACAAAAATTGGTGAACCACTGGTAGAATCCAACATCTCTGTCAACGTCCCCATAATAATCTGAGTCTGGATAGTGATGCAAGGGAATATTGAATAGGTACTATGGGTACCTCTTTTATTACTTTGACCTTTACAGATATTCCCAATCCTTGTGCCTTAGCTAGGTCTTTTTAATCAGAAAATTCCAAAGCATAAGTTCACGCACCCGAGTAGTTTGATGATTATTTAGACAGTGAGGCAGTGGGCTTATTATATTAAGAATTTTTAAATAAGTCTCTGGTGTTTCTCCGCTGCTAGCAGGCCTCGATAGTACCCCAACAGAGTCACCTCAAGAAATCACAAATGTTGCTCCGCTGCCATCGAGCCTAGTCAGTACCTTGGCAGAGTCGTTGCATTACTTCTTTGCGCAGGAAGTTTTTCTCAATCCTTGACCCTTATTTGTTTCATGTGATTGTAGCACTTATTTTCATGTGCTCGTGGCACTTTTTTTGCTTGGGAAGATGAGGTATATTGACTTATTTTATGAGCAAGAGAGGTTGTTTATTGTTTTACAGAAACTGAAAGATATTCTGATTTGGGTTTTCCCCCATGTCAAGCCCTCACATCTCATCTACCACCCATAGGAGAAACATGAAAAATAGATCATTAAGATATTCAAGACTATGCTGGGAACAAGGCTAAAGTTGTGGATATAGGCCATTCAAACTCATTAGTGTTCCCCACAAGAAATGTTATCGTATCTCCCCGAATAATGAATTAGAATCGTAGGAATAATGTCTAGAACGTGACTTTGATGACCTATTCTGAGAGAAGCTGCCTCTTAGGGCAACCATCACAACCTCACCCAAACAATAGGGTTAGGGTTTTAGCAATTATGACAAGGAAATCAAGGAATACCTTGAGGGTTTTGATGCGTGCAAAGAGGTAGATGCAATCCATCCAGCTCCAAACACATGAAAGGAGGATTAAGAAGGCTAGTTAGGGAACTGAGGGTTTTAAGGCTTTGGGTTCAATGAGGGCTCTTGCACTTGGTACGTAATATACATAAACTTTCCAAGCTAGGTCAACAACCATTGAACATGATGCGAGGAGGCAAGTGTGCAATGTGATGCAACTGACGAGGTTTATGACGCAATGCAATGCCATGTGCAAGAAAGATCAACCAGTTGTAGGTAAAAGAAAACAAAGAAAAGTGCATGCAGTGATTATCTGAATAGTGTGTAGCAATGAGAAAAAATGAAAGAGTGTGAGCACGAACTAATGGAAAATTATAATGCATACAGCTACTGACCATAAGAAAAGACAAAAAACATAATTTTAAACCATAAAGAAAACCCTAGAAAGTAAATCCTAATTAACAACTTGAACTAGAAAAATTTCATTAACAGAACCTAGCTAGCCTAAACCTAAAACCCTAATTTAATCGGAGAGGCGGTCGGGTTATGTGAAATCAGATTTCCAATGCAACCATCGCATTAATTCCTGACCTGCAAGAACAAAAACATCCGCAATCAGAACGAGAATACAAAATTGTGCATCGACAACAAGACTTACCTGAAAAGTGCATGCAACAATAAGAAGGTCATGGTTACTTACTAGAGAACGTGCGAGAATGGATTGTTCAAGCTGAATTGCAATTTCGTCCAGATACACAAGAAGATGTACGTGAAACCTAAAATCATCTATAAATGACACATGTCCATGCATGCACAACCCTAAATCCAATGGAAGTAAGGTAAAAAATTGCCTACTTGCAGATATATTCATCGGATAGGATCCGTCAATCCACCCGGGAATCTCATCATGATGTTGAGGATGATCAATTTGACGGAATGGGAAAATTAAGCATCCACTAGGCGAAGCTGAGATGCTCATGAATCCAAGTGTAGAAAACCTAATTTTGGAAACTCTAGTTTGAAGTTGTCCCTGGGATTTTTCGGGGACGTGACGATATGATGTAACCATTAGTGGGGACTGAAGTGCCTCACCATCCTGGACAAAATTTGGACCTTCCAACGGGGGGCTTTCAAACTTCGATGGTTTCATGGGATCAACTGGCGAATGGATGTGGTCATTATTTATGGTGACTGGACAACTGTCAGCGAGCGTAATGTTAATTTGATCAAATGTTTGCGAACTGACAAATTGATAGTCCAACATATCAGATTCTTTATATTTCCTAGGGTGAAATGAGTCGACCAGAATAATTTCATGCAATAGGTAGGTTTGTAAAACATCACGTGTTAATACCTAAATGCAACCTGTATTAGTTGGGCAACAACCAAAAATATTAGAGACAATGGTCAGTGTTTTTCTTCCAGTAAATAAATTAGGGTATATAGGTTGTTGCATATCCGTTATTAGGGGACATAAATATGTGCTCAAAGTAACATCACTTGAATTTAAGGCTTTCCCAAAAGAGCTGATATGACATGGTTATGCTTAGAGGAGTGTTGAGCGTGGGAACCGTGATTTCAAAAACTCTAATTCGAGAAACCCTAGTTTGACTTGTTTTAGGGGTCTCATTAGGATCGTGAGGACTTGAGATAATCATCAGTGGAAGCTAAATTACCTCGACTTCCTGGTGGGTCCCTGAATCATCAACAAGAAAATCATCAAATTTCGGTGGCTTCATAGGATCGACAGATAGATATGAATGATAGTCCCTAGAGGCATGAGTGAATATGTTTTTAGATAAATAACAATCATTGGAGCCACCAATTGGATCAGGTTGGGTATCTAGTATGTTAGGATCCTCTAGGGTTACAAATTGGGATGAATCAATAAGAGAAACATCTCGAGATTGTCAGGGAATAAGGTCACTTTATTGGTCATTTAAATATTACAGATGAATGAGATAAAAAATAAGAGATTCATAAATTTTGTAATGTGATTGTGAAACACCACCCACGTGCTCATCATTACGATCAACACCAACGCAAGACATTTTTGAATGAATTGAAGAAATTACTGATGTGACATACTCAAGAAATGAATCATGGAAAAATGGACGAAATGATTCGGATGTGGGGGTATCAATCATAAAAGGACCTTCATCTCACACATCAGTGTCATACAGAGAGGTCAATGATCTTGCATGCACATCACGGTCCAAGGATTTTGTAGGGCAGTAAACTTTATTCCGGACAAGGCCCAATTCATTGTCAGTATGTGAATGAGATTTAGAACTGGACCCAGGAAAACTTTCAGTGGACTCGAGATTGGTTTCATCAAAAGGGAGATATGTTAGTACAATATGGTTTTTGATTTATGATCTAACAGGGTGTGTGAAAGATTCAGAGGTGATACAACATGTTTTATTTTCCTGTACGTATCTATCATCACTCAAACTTTTGCGACCAAAAATCCATTACGCAGCCATTCAGGAGGAGGAAGAGGAATGTCACAAATATAAATTTCCTTCTTGGAGGCTTGAATTTGTCCCATATTCGGGGAGATGGAAAAGAAAATATAAGGGACAGAATCTGGACAACTAGTAACTTGAGGATTATCATAACAGACATGAGGATCATGATTAGTTACAGATGGAAGGTGTTGCAGGGAAATGAAAACCACATGTCGAAACTGTTCAATTAAATATTCCCAATTGACATCTCTCTCAAGGAAATCAAAACAAGGATGAAAAAATCTAATAGAAAACTCCTCTAGAGATTCTTGAGGTTTCATTCTAATATCATTTAACCTTATTAATACATTTTGAAAATCGTACCAGTGAAAATCTTGTTGAAATTCACTGGAAAGTTTCCCAAAAGAATTGATGGAAGCTGCTGGCAACGTGTCACACCATTGCTTAACGAAACCTTCGAGAGTGAGGGAGAAGAGCACACAAGCTGGATCTTCATCATCAATTTATTAATACTCACAAAAATCAAGGAAATCAAAAGGTGTTCGGTTATGGAAATTCCACTCTCACCATCGAAACTTAATTGAGACAAGTGATATAGAGGTTCATCGGGGATTCAGCATCGAGAACTAGATAAATTTTATAAACATCTCGGAAGAAAGATTTGGGGATGAGAAATTTGCAGATGTGAGACTAACTGTAGGCTCCAAGGGCTCAACTTGTCATCTGCCCTCCTTCTTGTGCCAATTTGTTGATGGGAAAATTTGTACTTCCGACAACAAGGGGATGTCCCCAGTGAAAGTTCCAAATTAGACCTCACACCATTTGGGATAGGAGCCCCATCTGGTATGTGGGCCCAGATGTTGCCATAAGTGTTTCCACTCTTGGTTTTCAGATGAAAAGATGATGAAATGGAGGCAAGGGTGAAATGACCAATCAGTGAAGCAAAATCAACCCAAGATTGACGAACCACAAACAAAGATATAAGCAAGTATAAGAAGAAAAATAAAATGAGGGTACACCATGAGCAGGATCAGTACGCCAAAAACCAAATCAGACGTACATGAAAGAAAACATGTTAGAAGTTAACTACAAATTAGTTCACAAAATATTACTGACATGGCAATGAACAAATAAACATCGATTCAAAAGAAAACGTACATGCAACCACTGTGAATCAGTTCATAACCAATTGCATGCATGAAAGCACACGTACAAACATAGTGAAATATTAGATAGCTATTACTACCACTATAAGAAAGCATGTGAATTAGTGCCAGAAAAGAGAAAATATTATTGATACTGCTGCAACTTCAAATACATATTTTGCACTTCGTCAAAACACAACACTGGAACATGGGCCATTCATCTCAAATTTTGATACCAAAACCTTAGCCTCACTACAAATCCCTCTACTTGATACCAAGAGCTAAGTGCCTTTATCTCTCAAGCATGAATCTACTCTCTCTGTCCTAGCTTCAACTCAAGTGCTAAAAGTCCCATCACTGATTTCCCGAAGCCGCACATATAGGCTGAAGTGACTTTTGAGTTTCCCTTGACTCTTGACCTCCCCGACTGTTGGGTTGGCTTGTGACTTAGACCATTTGTGACCTACGACCTAGGGTCATCTACGACCTGAGGTTAGTTGCGACCTAGGGATATTCCCTCTTCACTTCCTCTTGGAGATCTCAGAACCTTTCATGCTGAAGGAAAACCCTAGCTCTCGCTACATGAACCAAAAACTTCTATCTGCCGGTAATGCCATTATAATGCCAAGGGAATTTCCATGAGTCGATAAATGGGAGAGTGATTTTCCGTTTTGAGCAAGATCTTGAGCATCCACATGACGTGGGTTTTCTTGTTTTTTTGAATCCCAGTTGTGCATCTTCTGGAGGAAGTCAACAACTTTCTTCATCTAGGTCAACATTATAGTTTCCTCATGTTACCCGCAAGCCACACACAGATATATATATATATATATATATATATATATATATATATATATATATATATATATATATATATATATATATATATATATATATATATATATATGCCTTGAGGAAACAACGTAATATATTTATGGAAGTTAAAAATAATCTTAGACCCCTTTGTATTCCTATTTTGCAGAAGAACGTATGACACTTTTGCATGCCTATACTGAGCTCATTTAATAATGGAATGGGGATCAAACTTGAAATGTCAACCAAAGTTCATCACATAACCGAAACGTATAGTTAGATCTAGCTTAATATTTATTTCCAATGGTTGATGCCGAAAACCAAGGAAACTCTCACACGTTGTATGTGTTGGGACAAGACTGCAGTGTGTGACCCCAACAGAGCTTTGAGAGACTACGACTTGGAAGGAGGCTACGACTTGTGGTAGTCGCAAGGTCGCAACTCAACGTTTTTGGTTCTTTTTTGAGGAGTGTGACTTGGCGACCTGGGCGAGGATAACGACCTATGGAAGTCGCATAGTTGCAGATCCCAATAGGTCACACCTTATGTTCATGCCTTAGGCTTGTGACTTCCCAACCTATGGAGGTCTGCGACTTGAAAGGAGGTCGCACAGTCGCATTTGGGGCTGGGTCACACCTGTCACTACTGCAAAATAATTGCAAATACGCGACTTGATCACACAGTGCCTCCTGGCAACCCCTCTTGAACCATGGAAAAACATTTATCTCCATCTGGGCATGAATTTCTCGCCCGCAAATGCTGAACTGGGATGAGATGCCACCAATCGACATAGCATGTGAAGAAAATAGTGATGCCTTGACGATTCTTTATGCGCATATTTTCTCTAGCTTTATGGATGAGCGAATACAACCTTCACAAAGTGGTCGATGCATCTGGAGGGCGAAAGTGTTCCTTTTCATCTCAGCAATGGAGCATTAGTCCACGAACCTAATTCTCTTAGGTCCCTCCATACCCACCATTTTCAGGATGGTGACGGGTTACCAAGAAACGTTAGAGCACATGCTGCCAGTGCACAGTAGCATCAGTCGACAAATAAAAGCATAATCTTAAAACGTATTTTTTGGCCCAATGACAGAGTGGTGGAGAGGATTCTACCTTATCCACAGACATTTAATCACCCAAGTTGTGTGTTAGCATGCACACTGCATTATCTTGTGTTGTTGAAACAAAATCATACGCTGTATCTTTTCATTGTTGAGCGCATATGTAATTGAATTTTCTTAGCATGCCCATGTTGCTGTGTTAAACTATCCACTTGACGAATGGACACAACCTATAATTTTAAATCTGCACGCTTGATGCCATTGCTGCTATACAAGACCCAATAAACATGTCATGTAATGCGAGGAAGCCACTTAAAGACAAGACATAAGACTAGTTTTACACCAATGTCGATTCAGTATTTTTAAATCCGTTATATAGCTTTTCCAAACCCAAAAATATTAATTTTTTGTTATGATAAATGTTAAATTAAAACTGCAAATAGCCCCATTGTCATGGAAAATCCATGGTAGACCTGCGAATGAATTTAGTGGGCGATGTTTTTTATGGTGGAACTGCGAATGAAACTATGAGATTCTGGTGATTCACACACCGAATCCTCTCATCTCCTCCAGGTGGGGTGTGTAGACATTCGTGTAGATTTTGTTTTTATCCATGCCAGTGAAGTAAGCGGGCACAAAAATTGATGTGGCAGGAGGCATTAAGAAATTATCTTCACACCGATGGATTTGTGTTGTAAGGCTTGGTCCTTGCAACATTTTCGTAATGCATCCTCATTGGTACTAATAATTTGAAGGCCTTATTCTAGGGTTTGTGTTGAAATAGATATCTTTCATGGCCCCTTTATCTGCGTTAAAGGTGCATTTCCAACTCTGCTTCTTAATACCTTGGTTTTGCTTGAAACATACTTTATGACACACACCTCCGCTGTCAACCGAAAACCGAGAGATTCCTTTCAACTCCTTCATCATTTTCGTCCTTATGCATTTCTTTGAAGTGAGTTGGCCCTTTATGGTGGTTACAATGAAAATTCTAAGTATTTTGAGCATGCTAATATAGTCTATAGTCAACGAAATTAATCCTCTATCCATATTGAACATCAACCACACCATATGTCAAAGCATCACTGCGTGTTGGAGAGGGTATCATCGTGTCATATTCAAAAGTCCCTTGAAGAGTTTTTGTAGCCCACATAGACAATTAGAACCTCATATTGTAGAGTATCTTAATGGTTTCTTGTCAACAGATCCTTAATGAAACAATTACATCGTCGAATGTATACTGATGGCATCTTTGACCCATTTCCTGAAAGTGGTGGGTTAAGCAAAATTTAGCGCTCGATAGTGATGAGAAAAAACAAACGAATGAATAAAATAATTAACTCGAGGAGAATCAATATTGAATTATCCAAACTAAGATGTTACAAATTAATTTTACTGTTTGAGCATACTTATTTTTGGAGACCGACTTAAAATCATGAGTTTTCACCTATCTATTGATTGCATTCCACATTGATACCTCATGATGCCACAAGGTGACAATGCATTCAAAGAGGAGGATCCTTGAAATAAATGGGACCATGCGCTTAGAGGGTGAGGAATAAATTTAAATCAAGGCTATATTATTAATCACACAAATCTTGGGCTACAAGGATGCGAAGGGGCATACAGTTGGTGTAAACCCTGATGCACATGCTAAGGGGTATGATCTGTGAAGCAATTAGGGGAATATGCTAGGCATTCACTTTTACTATGAAGCACAATTATGAGAGGGCAAGACAAGTGGATGCGGCACACATTGTATGAATGGGCACAGTGACAGGTTTTGGCCAGAAAAGGTCATGGGAGTGTTACCGGTAAAGGTCGGGTCGAAACCCTAGTGGCTGAGCGAGCAGAGGGGGGCCCAAAATTTTGAATATACCCAAAATTTGGGAGGTGTTGTAGCAGCTACAACAGTCCTCGATATTTGACTCACTCCCAATAAAATACTGCCACCTGTCACTCCCCTTCCCTACCAAAAACCATTACAACCATAAAGTCCTCCCGTTTCCACAAAATGAACCTACTCCCCTCCTAACGGTAAGTCGGTAACAGTAAATTAAAATGTTTATCTATTTAATATAGAAAATTTGTAAAATCCCTTTTCCTTGTTTTTTTTTCCATTACCAGCTGATTTCCACAGATTTTCAGGTTATTTTAGGAACCAGTAACCTACTCCACCATTAGAATTTGAGTAGTAACCCCACATTTGCTCCATAATTCAATCAGAGTCCCCACCATTTGTGTCCATCAGAGATTCCCTGGTCTAGGTAATTTGATCTTGTATTTTCATCCCTCTGTCTGATCTATTGTTTGATAATGGCCCCAAAGGGAAAATCCCCCAAGATTAAAGTTAAGAAGCCCGAAGAAAACTCGATGTTACCCCCTCCCATCGACCTCCAGTACAAAATTGCAAACACCAACTGTGAATTCTACTTGCTCGAACTTCACAGTTGGTTAAAACAAAAATTGTTAGACCAACAAGATGAAACTGACATATGGGATTCTTCCTTGCCACAATTCATGTTTCCTCCAACTTATCAATTACCTGAACTCGTCGTCATGGTGTCAAAGCCATTACGTGCCATCCCAGAGAGTAATAGTAAGCTGTAATGGTGAAGTTCTCCTCACCATTACAACTGAAACTATTTCAAAGATGTTGCAAACAAATAATCCAGAGTCCTCCAAGTCATTATCTGTAGGCTTTCTCGTAGAGTTGTATAAAAACCTGTCCTTCCCACAAAGAGCTAATATCTTTGAGATATTTCTCCCTAAAGATGCCCAACTGCCTAAAACCAACCCTCCATATTCCTCTTCCATGTTTCCAGAAGTAACCAAGAAAATTATTACCATTATTTTATATATCCTCGGTTACCACTCAGACCAGTGGGTTGATGAAGCCATTTTTGGTTTCCACTCGATTTTTTCCACTGAAGAGAAGCCTATCATTTTTAATTACATTCAATTTATTGTAGATTCCATGCATGATTAGTATAGTAAGTTTTCTACATAGTGAGCCTTCAAATATTCAACAGTTTTAGTGTATTTGTTCATCTACCATCAAGTAGATAGGTTTCCTTTCACTCTACAGAATATGGATGAGCAAGGTGAAGCTCAATTAGTGATACATTGGACATCCTTGGTGAGAAGGAGCTCCACATAATTCTCCTTCATAGAATATGTTGACAAGTTATTGTGTATAGTTGTTTGCCTCCTAAATAGTGAGTTGGAGCCTAGGATAGAGGTAGATGTTTAGAAAATTTTGCATCTAAGTGATCAGGTGAAGACATGTGATTGGTATTTATATCAGAATTATACAGAAATCAGGGTCTATGGGTGTGAATTTCCACCCTATAAGCTGCCAAATTTTGTACCTATGAGACTTTTATCATTAGAGTACATTAGACAAATTTTACACATGGATGACATGCATTTTGTGGCTTCCAAGAAGAAGACATAGTTTAAGATTAAAGCACAGGTTGGACCCTTTTTCTGTAATGCTAGAATAGCTGGTAGAGAACCTAATTTGCTACTGAAACAAATGAACCTCAAACTGAGCTTCACTTGGTCCTATGGACCTTTTGGTTTGATTTCAAAGTTGAGGGTGGAGCAAAAGAAAAATCCCTACACACATACTCCTCGGCCATAAATAGAGCAGTATATGAAGCAAACTCAATGGGAGGAGAACACCCTACAAGACGCTGAAGAACATGTCATCTCCACAAAAAAATATTAGTCTCCTACACCTCATGAGAAGCATGAGAAAAGGATAAGAGAAGAATCCCCAATCTGAGAAACTTGAGCTAAGAAATTATTAATGTATAATAATAAACAAAAGATAAATTCTACACCATATTTTTATCGAGGAAACAAAGAACAAGATACAATTGTGATGAAAGGCCCTCATATGTCTATCGGGGAACATGATATCATCGTAAGCTCCCCTTCTTCTTCAACCACAAGAGATCCTATAGAAACTTCACAGTCAAATTATTTGGCTCAAGGCACTGCTAAGCCCAACATATTTCAAAAGTACAAGGGAGTGAAGAGAAGGAATGAGTTGCTAAAAGCCTCCACATATACACAATTTTGGAAGTAGACAACTACACCACAACACAGGCTAATTTCATCCTTTGACACTGAGCAAGGAAAAATGTAGATTACATTCCTTGAGGAAAAAGGATAAGCTTCCAAGACACCAACAAACTACCAAAAACATGTATTTTCATTTGATGCAAAGAAAATTCATCCAATTGACCAAATGGAAATGCATAAATAGTCTAGTGAGATGATTTATTCTACACTAACCAATGCTGCCATGTCAGCTTCTAGGTTACAAGTATCAATCAACAACACAAAGACAAAGCTCAAGTTGGAAAGGATTTCATCCTTAGCCAAGGATACCAAGACCAAGTCACTTGAAGACTTGGTGATCGAACTGGGATACAATCCCAATGATGTGAAGGAAGTACAAGAGATAGTGAAAAGAAAAAATGATGATATAACATCATTAAAGAAAGAACTGAAGTTGCCTACCACAGAGGATCCATAAGCTAAGGAATTTGGAGAAATGGATAAACATAAAGAATACATGTTCAGAATAATCATTGAACAGAATAGTCCAATTAGAGATATGGAGGTGAAGTTAGAGAAATTTCTCAAAGAAAAAAATCAAGCAACACAATTGGCCATAGTCCCTCTTAGATTTGTTCCAATTGTAGTGGCCACACATCCAGGTGCATCTACTTCGACTTCAGAACCAACATAGAAAAATGATAATGCAAATGAATTAATAAATGCCATGGATAATATGAACCTTCATCAGTAGGATATTTCCATATTAAGAGCTTAGCTAGAGATATTGTTAGAATAAAATCTCAAAATTGATACTTCTTATGTGTCTGAGTTACAAAAATCTATCAGCTGACACTAATAGTTGAGCAGTTGCAAAGTGAATTAGTAATGGCCCATACTTTCTCCAAAGCCAGAGAAAATATATGGATATAGATTAATGCAACCATCGCACATATATGGCCTTCCATTCAGAGTGTGTTTGAGTAGCATGAGTTGATACAAAGATAAACGAAGGCACTTAAACAAATCAAGGCATATTTGAGACAGAATCCTGGAGAAGCTACAACCATCATTAAGCTCTTAAATTCCAAAAATAGAGAGGAATTAGCATAATTGGGGATTGAATATAGGACAAAAACCATACTAGAAGTAAAGAGGGTGCACACTAAAAGAAACCTCATGTTGCAGCTGGAGAACAAGTGCCAAAATATTGATACCAACATTCATAGATCTCACAAGAAGATGCAGGTGTTGAACAAGAAAGGGTTGCCAAGGCTTATGAATGCAGAAGACAGATTGATAAGTTTGAATGACTACCAAGAAAAGTCAGACAATATTGCCCAAGACACATCTAGATTTGCATGCATAAAGGGGCAAATTACAAGGAAATAGTTTATAGAGGCCATTTATTATGAATTTTTCATAAGCCATGCGCTGAGACATCTTTTCCTCATCAAGCCCACTTTTCAGAAATACATAGAGGTTGATGCCGCCCATAGAAAATTAATAAAATTTTCTATCCCAACCAAAGATAGATGGGAATAGTTGTGTGAGTTACTCGGATAAATTTTTCCATCATAGACAACAAGGAAAAAACAACACATCATATTTGGAGGCCCAATCATCAACATTCATCATCACAAATAGGGCCAACACCTCTAGTAGTTCACCAGTTCCTAAATTATAGTGCTATTTTTGTAAACAATTTTTAGATATTTTAGGATTTTATCTTGATATTATAATCAGGATATTTTGTTACAATTTTGTATAAGTACTTCAAAATTCGAAGTCTTAATGTTGGGACTTATTTGGAGAAAGGAAATATATTGTAAAGAAGCTCACAGAGATTTCATTGACCATATTTTAAGTAATATAGTGCAAGCATTACAAGGTTCTTGTGTCAATTTTAATTGTGAAATGCATCTAACTTTGTGAATGTGTTTATTTCTTGTTTTCATTATGTGTTTTAAATATAAATTATTCTAAGAAGGTAAATAACATAATTTGTTTAAATGTATACTCTGTATCTGGCTTATGTTTATTTTTTATGTTTTCCACTAAAAATTAAACTCAAAATTCTTAATTTCTATGTTTTTAATTAGATTTTCTAAATCTATTCCTCACCACCATACCAAATATTTTAAAGGATCCAGTAGAGTTTCCTACCTTTCCCTATAATTTTAGCATGTAAACGTTGTATTTGATCAATCTAGACCCGTGACTCAATTTTCCCAATGGCATTTCTTCCTAGTTTCAACTGAACAACACAAAAAACTGAAACCTGAACTAGATAACTAGCCCAATATCTTAAGTCAAACAAAGACAAATCATAAAGAGAGATCCCTCTCTGAAACTGGAAGGGCTAGATTCCTAGTTTCCAAAGTGGTCTAAGGTTACCTTTGTGATTTATGTAGCAACCTCAAAAATTACAGAGTGACAAAAACTACCAAAAAAGATCTATGGTGGATTCAAGTGTTAAAGGCCAAGTATGATAGCCCTAGTGCAAACAAGAAATTACAATCAAGGGGTTCAATGGTATCTCCAATCTAAAAGTTAGTGAAATATTCTTTGGAAGTCATACAAGAGAACTTAAGTAAAGTGCCTGAGAATGGAGCCTCAATGTTAATCTTCCACGATCCAATCCTAGGCAGACAACCGATAGGGGAGGATCTAACATTGCATCCTCTCAGTATTTATCTATCTCAGAGGGGAATAGAATTCTTAAGACAAATATTAGTTTGGAACAAGCAGGGATACTGGAGGTGCTAGGGCCCGGACCACATTCCAGATGCCTTAATTCCACTCTAAGAATTCCTATTTCTGAAACTAAGGGGTTGTGCCCCAGTGAAAAATTTGACTGAAGATAGTTGGGGATGGAAACAAGAAAAATACACAGTGAAATAAAGATACACAAATTTTCTATTTCAATCTTAGATTACCCCCAAAGCTTCAATTTGGAGGAAAATACAGACCGCAAATTCTATCCCGAAAATCAACTTCTTTTGTTGGCTTCTATCGCATAATAAAATTCTCACGGTTGAGAATATATAAAAAAGAAGGAATTTCAAACTGTCTCGGCATCCTCTTTGTGAAAAATAAGAATAAACCATAAAACATATTTTCCTAAAATGCCAAGTCGTGAAAGAATTTTGGTCCTCTGTCCTTGGCCCGATTTATAAAAAACCACGTGGCCTATGGATATACTGCAGTTATTTAGTGTATGGATGTATCACTATGAGGGCTCCCTTCAGGCCAAATATATTTTCAATAAAGTGTGGACTACCATTCCAAAATATGTGTGCTGGAAAATTTGGTTGTCTCGAAATAAAGCTATATTCAGATCGATTCAAATCTTAGCCATAACAACAACACTAAAATCTCACTCTTCTTGCATGGAACTACACCAACCCTATCTAGAGCATACTTTTTATATAACATAATCAACTTGAATGCTTCCCTGGGTTCAAGAGGGAGGAAAAAGGAACTTTACAAAGGCTCCTAGTGTGACCCCAAATTGGATCCTCCATTTAAGTGACAAAGATCAGTGTCAGTGGCTAAGTGAACAAAAGAAGTGGATCTTACAATTTAATGGAGCATCTAAAGGGAATCATGCGGTGGCAGGAGGGGTTGGGATTCTTATTAATCCTGAGGGAAAAATATAAGTAATATATGCTTGGGGGTTGGGAATAAAGAATAAAAATAAAGCAAAGGCCTTTGGCCTTATGTTTGGTCTATATCTAGTGCACGAAAAAGGAACTAGGGAGGTGGTCATCTTAGGTGAATCCATATTGATAATAAATCATACGATAAACGGGACTTCAACACAAAACTGCAAACTCAACCAAACTATAAAATAACAAAAATTATAGAGACAACCTTTGGAGAAGATAGGTACTACCATATTCTTTGAAGGCAGAATAAAGAAGTTGATATGAAGGCTAACTGAGCTTACCTATTGATAGAAGAGAACAGTATGGTGAATGGCCAGGAGGGAAGTAATATGATCCCTTAACTATGGTTTAATGGAAAAAATCAAAGGAAAAATTAATACTCCTACAGATAAAGGATTAAGAAATAAGTTTGTTGAAATCCCAAAGAGTTGGAGAATTTGGATATCAAGATTCATGTGGCATTGGTTATTTGGTGGTGTGTTTTGTCTCTCCCGAAACATCCTTCTCCCCTCCATATTAGTGGCCCCTTCCCCCTTCTTCTCTTTTCCTTCCTGATGTCTTTGCTTTCCCTAGTGCCTATCCCGCTCCCCCGACTATAAATCCTGGAGCCATGACGATCCCCTTGTCTTTCTCTCTCCATGTCCCTTTCTCCTAATGCCTAATTCTCCCCCCCCCCCCCCCCTCATCCCCTTCTCATCCGTCTCCATTGTCTTTTTTCCCCCACACCCCCATGGGCCCTCACTACCCATGTCCCATCAAGCCTTCTTTCCTATGTTGGATAATGACTGCTTGTGGCAAATTATACATGGAGGTGGGTCGTGGGTATAGAATGTGTGATTTTTGGTGTCACACATGAAATTTACCTATCATCATCTCATGTCAGATCAAAAGAGCCGAGGGATTCTGGACCAGGAGTGATTGAGGTTGTTGATGCATTCAAGGTTGGAGCATGCAATTTATGGAAAATCGCAGGTGGAATTTAAGCCCGAGGTGCAAGAAATGTTAGATGAAATGGGATTATCCTCATAATAATAGGTTTGAGGATGATTCAAGGTACATAGGTGTAATGGAGGTTTGTGGAGAAGTTGGAAGCATAGAGCGACAACAAAATGAGGTCAACCACGATAGTTTGAATCCTTATTTATACAATAGTTCTAGGTCCTTTGATGATAAAAATCACAATTTGGTTAGCATGGTCGATTGGAGTTTTCCGTTGAGGCAAGCTATGGCTAGTGTCATGGGCGTTGAAAATGTGTTGTTAGTGCTTTGTTCCATTTCCCATGAGGCTGGTGAGGAGAGGAATGTGGAATGTAGAGTTGGAGGCTCTGGAAAATACAAGGATTTATGGGGAATGAAACTATTGAGAGAATCTGGTGGTGGTTTAGGATCCAGGGTTTCTGAGAATTTTAGCGTCTGGATCAGAGTTGGAATTATTTAATGCCTTAGGCGTATGTTCTCTGTGATTTCTCGGGTGAATGTTCCTATGGAAGCCATTAAGATTTGGGATGGAGTCAAGATAGGATTCAAGTGGCTGTAGGGGCATTGTGGTAGTTCTGTTTCTTCCCCTACTAAGTTTTTGACGAGGAAGTGTGACTGTAGTCGGGAGTTTTGGGGACAGTTGCTAGATTCAAGATGTGCAGTGAATTCAATTATGAAAGACGCTAGTGAGGGGTTGAAGTAGGGTGGTTTGGAGAAAGCCAGGTGATCAAAGGGTGCTCTATGGTTAGCTTCTATGGTGAGAATTGGCATAATAGACAGTGTGCCAAAGGTTCGGGACATAGCCCGAATTTAGGCTGTGTTTGGAGGACGTTAGTGCTGTAGGATATTGGTGAATTTTTTTGGGAGAATTGGGGTTGTTCCCTGGATGGAATCACACAATAATTTGAAGGTGGGTAGCTCAGTTACTAGGCCATGGGCTCATCGCAGACCAAGGACTAACCGCTGGTAGGGAAGAGGTGGTAAAGGAAGCGGGTCGGGGTTGGCTGTGTGTGAGTGGTGCGCTACTGAGAATAACGAAATTAGAATGAGGATGCATATAATTCAACACAATATACACCACTAGAAGCAAGACACACTCAACATTCAAGAGAAAAATATGGCCAAGAATGAAAAAAATAAAGTAGATGAAGGATGAAATTGATGCACTCATACGCCAACTGGAAGAACTCAAATTTCTGTAGCATAGTAAGAGCAGGGAATGTTACACCATTTTTTGGTCATCTAACCTGTTACTATTAGATTGACCTACGTACACCGTGTAAGACCAATTTTACCCTAAGTAAAATTGCTTTCACTATGAAAAATAACTTAGTAAAACACCTTTATTAAGTTGTTTATGGTCTAAACAGAAAACCCCATGAGGAATATTAAATAAATCCACATTTGTTTGATTTTCCTCAAGGAATAATTAGCTAAATAATAGTTTAATTAATATTCCTAGTCATATTTAACCCAAAACAGAAAATTAATTAGATAAATTATTATTTATCTTATTATTTTCTAGGAATAATTATTTAAACCTTATTTAAATAATCTTCCCTGTTAAATTTGACTAAATCATCCATTAATAATTAAATAAACCATTATTTATTTGCCTATTACTCAACCACATCCTTAAAATGATAAAAAAACCATTTATTTATTTATTATTTACAAATAAAGGGATTTGACCCAAGTCAAATTCTTTTTCCCTCCAACAAATATAATAAATATTCCATACAAGTTGGACCTTGATTTGGTTAATAATATTTTAATTATGCACCAATATCTAGACTAACTCAATATTTTGTTATAAATAGAATGGTTTTTACATTCATTCACTACCTTTTGTTGCCTAAAGATCACTCTGGATATATACTTTTGGTCTGACTTTATCCACCATCTTTGTCATATTTTTCTATCTTTTTGCTTGTGATCTCCCATTGAGTTCCATTTTTGTTTGGGTTTTCTACACCATCAAGAGAGAGGGATTTTACACCCGAGGTCTTGAGGACTTACAAGAAGCAATCCCATTGAGGAGAACTGGTAACATACTTATATGTTTTCCTCCCAGGTGCCCTTAATGTAAAATTCATTCAACATATTCTTGTCTTGTCTATTGGATGTATGGAGTAAATCTCATTTTTATTTACTGCTTAATGTCTTTTGATGCATAGATCTAGATTTTTGTAGCATTTATCTTGATCACATAATTGCATATCTGAAGATATTGGAAGCCATGTTTGTTGTTAGGGTTGTTTGTTATCCACAGCTAAAGTGGTCTTTTTTCATACACTTGCAATTAAGATTCATACTAACAACTGACGACTCCACACAGGTTTACGATTACAACCGTTGTTGTTTTTAAGATCCCTACATATCCAGCTGGTTCAAACCCTAGGATTTCTCTTCATCTTCTTATTTTGATTTTCTTGATGTTTTTTTTAACCTATAAAACCCTAAAACATTAAAAAATCTAACTTTCGTGTGTTTTCGGACCTATTGCACAAATGACTGACATTAGCCACAACTGAGATGACACATTCTACTGAAACCTACTCTCGAGAGTGCCGGAAGTGCAGATCGCACTTTTTGGCCCTAAACCTGCAACCTGGAGCTTCAAGACGTAGAAATCTACCCAAAACCTATGACCTCAACAAGAAATAGGTCAGAAACTGCGACCTCACATTTTTGCGGGAATTTTTCAGAAATTTTTCTAGGTTTGTCTGGGCCTCTGTTCAGGGTTTTCTGACCTCCGTCTCCACCCGTTTTGGACCTAAAATTGTTCTATTTTACTCATCTAAGTGGGAACCTAGCCCCCTAGGGCTTCAGTACCCTCCACACTTTATGGAAGGGTTTTAGTTGCTGCAAGTTGTCTGAAATTTTCAGAGTGTTTAGCCATTTTTCAAATCTGATACCTCACCTTCAGATCCATTTCAAATTGGATTTTTATCCATCCAAATCACCTCCTTTAGTTTTGTTTGGGTTTTCCTCTAGGATCCAGTCTGTTTCCCTCCAGGAGATAGCCTTTCTCCACCTCATTTACAACAATTTTTCCTCTGATTTTTTGTTGTTTATCTGCACCTATTTCCAGTAGATCTGACCTTTAGATCCCTGTCCCTCCTGACCTTAGATATATTGGCTATTTTGGTGTGTTTTGACTAGTTTTTTGACCACCTACAGATTAATTGTTGAGAGGCCCGCCACCTTGGGTTTAGATTATTGCATTATTAGTTGTTTATTTGCTGTTATTTCAGTTTCATACATTGTTATCTGTAGGTTTATTTACAATTATACAACACACATTTTCTTTCTCTATACAAACGTTTGGGTTTAAAAATTAAAATTTACACATTTTTACACACACACCCTAAGGGAAGAAGAGCTTGATTAACACCACCAAGAAAATACCTTAACATTGAAATCAATTGATCCTGCACCTCTCTACCCTTGTTTCGACATTATAATCAGTTGATCCTGCACCTTTTTTTCCTTGTTGGTCTCTCTTCCCCTTGTGCCATGTTTTGTGTCGTCATCATTGCACCACCAAGGTGTTTATCCCAGAGACTTCTTGGCCTTCATCCTCAGTTTCTGGTAGGAAGACTTACTCCTCTGCGTAGGATTCGAGCTAGTCCTTCACCAAGTTTTCACTCTGACTCCTCTTTTGGTTCATTGGTTTCTCCTTTTGGTTTCATACCCGGTTCTCCTCCTGTCACCTTCACCATGTTTGGTTCAGGACCTAACGCTAGTGGTAGCTCCGGCCCTAATGCTGGGAATACTACTAGTGGGACTGCAACAGGAACTACCCCAGCTACTCCCTTGCTCCCCTATATGGCAGGTCTCAGTCTTCCCGATTTTAACTAGTTGATCGATGACCCTATACAACATGAAGCTATTTGGTTTGCTATGCCGACCAAGCTCCCTTCAGACATCCCCAATTTTGAAGGCTTTGCTGGAGAAGATCCTACAAATCATGTTCAATCTTTCCACATGTGGTGTTTGTCTAACTTCATTACCAATGACTCTATCCGTCTTTGGTTGTTCCAATGTACGCTTATAGGTGAAGTTTTTAAGTGGTATGTTGATCAGGCCTCATCCTCTCTTACCACCTTTACGACTCTTGCTCGGGCTTTTCTGTCTTATTTCCAGCTTCCCCTTCGTTACGACAGTGGTACCAAAATTTGGACTTATTTCCGTCAATCATCTGTGACCCGCCTACCGATCATGTCTAGGAATGGTGGAGAAGAAAAGGCCTATGTCGATCCCCTACCTTCGAAGATTGTGTCTACATGGACTGGTTCCTTAGATCTCTCTTTCCTGCTATCGGCAAAGATGTCACACCGCATTTTCATCAAACTGAAGAAGCTGCTCTCCAAATTGCGTTAAAATATGACCTGATCTATGCTCAGTCGAGTTATGTTTATAATGTTTTACCTGATCTTCCTAGACTCGGTGGTGCCAATGCACCGGGGGCATCTCATGCTTCCAACGGTATCATTGGAGCTCTCTCTCATCCACACGCTCAACCTCCCATGGGCTATGTTTTTCCTCAGCCGGGGGCCAACTCCTCCTGCATTTTCCCCCCTATCGGTAGCATGTATCCAGGATACGGCATGCCTTCTCCTTTTCCCCAACCTCCTATTTACCACAATGTTATCCAACCTCCTTATTATTCGTATCTACAACCTAGTGCTCCATATCCTCCAGCATTAGAAACTACACCTCCCTTGCCTTCTCAACCCCTGCAACAGTAGCCACTGCCCCCTCAAGGGCAGGTGTATGCACAACAGGGCGCAACTAATCCTCCTCCTTAAAAAAGGAGGAAAGGCACTTGAAATCAATCTTCTCCTGGTAATCCTAGACCTAATCCTCAAAATAATGCACCTAACACTACTAACCAGCAACAGGGAACTCAGCCCAAGCAGGACAGGCTTGTTCGCATGAACAAAACTTGTTCTTTTTGTGGTTTTTATGGTCAATACACACATGATTGTCCTGTTTTACCATAGATGAAGTAGATGTGGGAGTCTCAAGCAACATTGTGAGGACAACAAGCCTCCCCTTCCTTCCCTCCCAGTGTTGCGCCTAGTCAACCAGCTGTGTTTACTAATCCTTTCCCTCAGTAAGGACATGTGGCTACCCACCCACCTGAAGTTTAGGTGGCCACTAAAATTCTTCCATCTGGTACCTCTGACTACCAAATTCTCATGATGAATTCTGACCAACCTATAACCATCAACATCAATCTTCACACTCGGTCCTGTTAGTACAACGAGCCTTCCACTATGTCTGTCCCCTAGCCACCTCCTTCGGTCTCTACAAAGACTCTTTCAACACCTAATGGTCCCTTTTAGATCACTCAGCCTAAGGTAGAGGTTCATACCAATATCCCTAAAAGACCACTACGTTGAAATGTTGCTTCTGGAAAAGCTGCCCATTTGTATAGTCTATGTTGATTAGCGGTTGTCATTGATGTCAACCCAAGCAGCACCAGGGGCTAACCCAATATTGCATGGGAATTTTGACCTACCAAATTAATATATTCTAGGTCAATAATTCTTTTGATGGTTTCTACTTTTTGAGATGTTTCCGTTGATATATGGCACGCCATGTAATTCTTCACGGTTTGAGAGATATTCATGTTTGAATTTTTTACCCTCAGTTAGTGGTCTAAAACCCCATGGGGTTGTGGCATGGGTCATGGAAAAGTCATAATTAATATTTTTTTAGCTCCTAAAATCCCTCCCACGTTCACTTGTTGAAGCCCCTCTCAACCTAAGCATTTATATAAATTATGATCCTCATATCGTCCTCATGCAACAGATTTCGCCATCTGATACATGTCATCGTGGAATTTTCGCTCTAAATTTTTTTATACGAAGGTTCAAAAGCTGAAAGATTTATGAGTTGAAGCCAAAATCCTGAGGAAGCTTTTGTGGAAATTTTATTTCAATTTACACAACATATTTGGAGATATGATCTGTGGAAGGCAGTGTTTTTGCAGGCTCCTGAAATTCATCTCAAAGAAGTGACCTTGGGAAAATCGTCATAACCCTCTCTCTGAGTATCGGATTGGAATTCTGTAAAAATTCACAGATAGTGCATAGACTTTAGTTTTTTCTCTATTAATTTAAGAGCCAAATGAAGAAACAAGGACATGTGACACGTCGTACAAGTTCGCTCTACTGAAACAGTCCATAATTAGGGCATTGTGAGAGATTGGGCATAACTCTTCCTTGAAGAATCCAAATTGGGTCAGACCTATGGCATTGGAAAGAAGACTCATAGTACTACTACAAGACTACAAAATCACATATTGGGAATCTGAAATAACAGGGATACACTAGATTCAATATCGAGCTCCTAGAAGGCAAGAAAAAGTTACATCATGTGTTGTCAAGGGCTACAAAGGACTAGAATTTCTAGGGAAGCAAAGAAAAACAAGGTGCAGCAGAGGGTAGCATGACAAGAGAAACAACCAAGGTGCATAATAGCAGCAAGAAGTTCATCACATGAAGTCTTCAAGTGGGCAGCACTGCATACAATCATTGTAAAGGTATCATTGTACTAAGTCATTGTAAATACATTATTGTACAAATTGTACTAGTGTCTATCTTCCAAGAGTTGAAGAGGCAGTGTCGAGTGGTCTAGGATCATCATTAGGTGGTTGTGTCAAAGTTGGGGTTATGTTCTAGTGTATCTTCTTCTTCTACATCATTCTATATCATTGTAAAGTGGACCATTTTCCCTACTACAAGAGTCCATTCTTCTTTTATTCTTATATAGGGTGGTAGGGTGGTGCTAGGGTGAGTTGTAGCTTATTGGGTGTTGGGGCATCTGTTCAGTTGACTACTGAAGAATCTCGGGCATTGGAGCGTCCATCTAGTGGGAGCTGGAGAAGAATGATTTTCTATATTCTAGGAAGTTGGAGCTTAATTTTCAATTGGAGTTGAATATGAAAGAATTATTAGAAAAGCATTAGGTGGTTTTTGTCCTGGAGTGGGTTTCCACATTAAAAATTGTGTGCATTTGTGTTCCTTTTTTTTGCTTCTATAATTGTACAAACACTGATAATAATTGAAGATTAACTAATGCTCTAATTGAAGGGAATATTGATTTACCCCCGCCCCCCCCCCCCCCCCTCTTAGTATTTCCAACAATTGGTATCAGAGCTTGGTTCCTTCAATAACAGTTTAACAGCTGGAAGGAGGTCATGGAGCATACCAAGAATGGTGTACCTCTGTTCAACGAATATAATTATGCACTTTGGAAAGGAAGAATGGAGATCTATCTCTTGGCGCAAGGTTATGAAGTATGGGACATTGTTCAAATGGATTTACATCAACCACGGATGAACAAGGTAAGAGGAATTTGGTAAATGATGCAAAATCAAAGAATATTATTATCAGTGGACTTATTGAATCTGCTTATCATAAAGTGTTGGGTTGTAAAACCGCCAAAAATGTATGGGACAAGCTTGATAATATATATGCAGGTGACTCAAATGTCAACAAAGAAAAGCTTCAAATCTATAGAGAAAAATTTGAGCAACTTAGAATGAAAGAAGATTGCAACATTGTTGCATACTTCCAACACGTTGATGAAATAACCAATACTCTAAAAGGATTGGGAGAGCAAATTGATGAGAAGACTATTATATGAAAGATTCTTAGAACGTTACCAAGGAGATTCAACCCAAAGGTATCGGTCTTAGAATACAGGGAAAATATGGAAAAACTCAGCAAAGAGGAATTACATGGCGTTCTAATAGCATATGAAATGAGACTTGATGAAGAAGAGGGTACTTCGCATCTAGAAACTGTGTTCGTTGCATCTAAGAAAACTAGTAAGGATAAACAACCTTCAATTGAAAAGACATGCACGTGCAAGTGTGAAGAAAAGGGAGATGATGAAGAAGGTCTTTCAGGTGAAGAATATGCTTACTTCACAAGAAAACTAAAACTTTGTAAGGGAAAATTCAAAGGTAAACTTCCATTGATATGTTTCGGTTGTGGTGAGGTTGGGCATTTCGCAGAAAAATGTCCAAACAGAAGTGATGGAAACTCAAAAGGAAAGAAAGGCTTTAAGAAATTCAACAAGCAAGGATCCAAAAGGAACTTTCTCTCTAAAGAAGATAGCTCATCATCTGATAAAGACAATGACAGCAAAGAAGAAGCCAATGAGAGAGTATTGTTTATGGACAAGCACAATTAACCCAAGCACAATAAACAAGAGGTATCAAACAACGGCGAAGAAGGATTGACCATAGAATAATTTTATAAGGAAGCAATCAATCTTATAAAAGATCTCAAGGCGGAGAAGATCCATTCCAATACTCTTGAAGAACAAGTTCAAGGTCTCAAAATTGAAGTTGAAGAACAAAAATGCATTGAAGAGTCACTTCAAAAGAATTTGGAAGAAAGCAACCAAGAAAGGGACGAATTAGAAGCCGAAGTAGTCTCGCTGCGTGAGGAAGTGAAGAAAGGAAAAACTATCCAAAACTATGCCAACAACTCAAGAGCATTGGAAGAACTCATCAAAAATAAATGATCTTACAACGATAGAACTGGCATCAGTTACAAAGTAGAAGAAGAATGACCTTCTACAACAAAATACAATGAACCTATGAGGTCTGACATGCATGTAGACTTCATTGGACAAGATTCACAAGAACAGCCTTGGAAGACAATTCCTCGACGAAAATTTCCATCCAGGTACCAAAATATTTTTTATGGCTACTTTTATTCATGGGGAAAATTTTGTCATAAAGTTGTAGAATGTCGCACGTACCCTAGGAATGAATACAATTCCAGGAGATCTGTCAAATATGAACCTCCTAGGGCTCAGCGAAACATCAATAGATTTGAAAATTTAAGAAATAATATTGAATGTTACAAATGTTGAAACTTTGGACACATAGCCAAAGACTATAGACTTGAAAATCCTCTAGAAGAATCTTTGAAGCCACAGAACAAACAAACATGGAAGAAGAAGAAGACTGATAATTGTGCTCTCACTCTCAAGGCTCAAAACAACAAAGATGTGTGGTATGTTGATAGCAGTTGCTCAACGCATATGACTGGAGATAGAAATAAATTTGTATCTCTGAAAGAGAAGAAGGATGGAACCGTGTCATTTGGAAATGATGGATCTTCAAATGTTATAGGATCGGGTACTATCACTCTCGGAAGAAAAGATAATCTAGCCAAGAATGTTCTATTGGTTGAAAACATGAATCACAATCTTCACAGTGTTGGACAAATGTGTGATCAAGGACACACAATACTATTCAACTCCACAAAATGTGAAATCAGGAAAGGCATGTATGGTGAAATTGTGGCTACAGCAAGTCGAGCTCCAAATGACATATATGTTCTAGATGAAGCAACTAAAGCATGTCTACTAGCTAAAGAGGATGATATAATACTTGGTAGCAATGTTGATTGACTAAGTAAGAAGTTTATTACAAAAGATGCAAAGTGATTTTGAGATGTCTTTACTTGGTGAGCTAACATACTTCTTAGGGCTTCAAATATCTCAGCAAGAGAAAGCAATATTTATATGTCAAGCCAAGTACATCAAGTAAATGCTCAAGAAATTTAAAACGGAAGATTGCAAACCCATCCTTAATCGTAACAGGTTGCAAATTAAACATAGACGACTCATCTAAGGATGTGGATCAAAGGTTGTGCATATATATGATTGGTAGTCTTCTATATGTAACAGCCGCTCGGCCAGATGTTATGCAAGCAGTTGGACAAGTAGCAAGATTCCAAGCAGCACCAAAATAATAACATATTATTTCCATCAAAATAATTCTTTGATATCTAAAGGAAACAACAGAATATGGCTTGTGGTATCCCAAGGGTAACAATCTCATTATTCATTCCTTTACATATGTAGATTGGGCAGGAAGTGTTGATGATCATGAGAGTACTCGTGAAGCATTGGAATATCTTCGCTAGAAGCTTTGGATTCTCTCAAGTTCTCATTAGATTTTCCTTATTCAGAATATAAAGGGGGAGTGGAAGTGTGTACAGGTTTGCACGATGGTTGTGTGTCAAGGGGAGTTACCCTTTTCCATTGATGTCAAAAGGGGAGAGAATGTTGTAGGAAGATGTGTCATGATCGCAAGGGGAGTACTCGTGTTGCCATCAATGCCAAAGGGGAGATTTTTTATCAGCGGTTGTCATTGATGTCAACCCAAGCAACACCAGGGGCTACCACAATATTGCATGGGATTTTTGACCTACCAAGTTAATATATTCTAGGTCAATAATTATTTTGATGGTTTCTACTTGTCGAGTTGTTTTCGTTGATATATGGCATGCCACGTAATTCTTCACGGTTTGAGAGATATTCATGTTTGAAGTTTTTAACCCCAGTTAGTGGGCTAAAACCCCATGGGGTTGTGGCATGGGTCATTGAATAGTAAATAATTAATAATTTTTTAAGCTCCTAAAATCCCTCCAAATTTCACTTGTTGAAGACCCTCTCAACCTAAGCATTTATCTATATTGTGACCCTCATATCCTCCTCATACGAGTGATTTAGCCCATCCAAACGGTCATGTCGATGGAATTTTACGCTCTCAATTTTCTATGAAGGTTAGCTGAAATTGCACATGAGAAAAGACAAATTCTAGAGAGCTTCTTAGAAATTTTAGATCAAGTTACACAACATATTTGTAGATATGATACATGAGATCGGTGTTTTTGCGGGCTCAGAAATTCATCTCAAAAAAGTGACCTTGGAAAATAGTCATAACTCTCTCACAGTGTCAGTTGAAATTAAGTAAAAGTGGATATTTCAAGGATTGTAGTTTCGCTCTATTAATTTTAAGAAGCTAGAGATGAAGAAACAATGACACGTGGAATTCTGTACAAGTTCTCTCTACTGAAACAATCCATAATTAGGGCATTGTGAGAGATTGGGCATAACGCTTTCTTGAAGAATCCAAATTGGGTTAGACTTGTGGCATTGGAAAAAAGACTTAGAGGAATACTACAAGACCGAAAATCACATATTTGGGATCTGAAATAATAGAGGTACACTAGATTGAATATCGAGCTCCTAGAAGGCAAGAAAAAGCTACATCATGTGTTGTCAAGGGCTGCAAAGGACAAAAATTTCTAGAGAAGCAAAGCAAAGCAAGGTGCGACAGAGGGTAGCATGACAAGAGTAGCAACCAAGGTGCATAACAGCAGCAAGAAGTTCATCACATGAAGTCTTCAAGTGGGCAGCACTGCATACAATCATTGTAAAGGTATCATTGTACTAAGTCATTGTAAATACATTATTGTACAAATTGTACTAGTGTCTATCTCTCAAGAGTTGAAGAGGCAGTGTCGGGTAGTCTAGGATCATCATTAGGTGGTTGTGGTCAAAGTTAAGCAGGACTGTACTTAATACATCATTATAGACTGTAGTGCGGACCATTTTCCCTGATACGAGAGTCCATTCTTCTTTTATTCTTCTATAGGGTGGTAGGGTGGTGCTAGGGTGAGTTGTAGCTCATTAGGTGTTGGGGCATCCATTTAGTTGACTACTAAAGAATCTCGGACATTGGAGTGTCCATACAGTGGGAGTTGGAGAAGAATGCTTTTCTATATTCTAGGAAGTTGGAGTTTAATTTTCAATTGGATTTGAATATAAAATAATTATTAGAAAAGCATTAGGTGGTTTTTGTCCCAGAGTCGGTTTCCACCTTAAAAACTGTGTGCATTTGTGTTCCTTTTGTTTGCTACTATCATTGTACAAACACCGATAATAATTGAAGATTAACTAATGCTCTAATTGAAAGGAATACTGATTCACCCCCCCTCTCAGTATTTCCAACAGTATAGTAGATGATTTGGTGCAATCTCCTATTGCCATTTCAACGCTAGAACTCCTCGAGTCGTGCCCTTTACAACAAAAATCTCTACTATCTACCATGGGCATTGTAGATCCTTTCGATGATTGATTGATTGTCTTCGATGTTGATCGGTCAGAGCATCCTCCTCTCCCTGCTTCCATCACCTTCCAAATCCCAGTCAAGATCCAGCACGCCAACGTTTCCTGGTGCATCATTGATGAGGGGGCATCCACCTGTGAGATGTTCGATTCGGTTTGGAAGCAATTCGGATCAGTCTCCGAACGTGGGATGGCCACACATCCCAATCCATTGGCCTATTCCGCAATTGTCCTATTACTCTTGTGATCAAGACTGTTTGCGTTGACATAGAAGTCATAGATACCCCCTTAGATTACAACATTCTATTAGGTTGTAGCTACACCTATGTGATGTCTAATGTCCCATCTGTAGTTCACCGTAAGATGTCCTTACCTCATAATGGAAATATAGTAACCATTGACCAATTGAAATCTTACGAACTGAAGTCTTAGACCTCCCCTGAGTCCATCATTTCTTCGGTGGCCAATAAGAAAACCGTCAATCCTTTAACCAGTGTCTCACTCGGAGTCTACAGAGGTTCCTCATTGCTTGGTACATTCCATGGTATTCCTCCTCATGTCTCTGATCCCAGCTCATCGAATTTTTGCATGATGAAATCGTCTTGGGCTGCCCTTAAGAGGCCCACTTCAGCAATTCAGTAGCCTCCTCGCCCTTTACAGCCTACTCATAGCCCTTCGATTCAGCCTTTTGGACCTCCTCCTCCTGGCCCTTCACCTAAAACTGGTATCCATGAGCCTCTTTACCCTCTTGGAATGGTTCCTCTGACCCTTAACCATCTTGGAGTCATCCCGCCTAGCCATTACCCTTCCGATCAAATACCATTCCTAGCTCCCCCTCCAGGAGTATACACGGTACCTGTCATGGCTACCCTCTCTCTTCCTAACCTGACCCTTGGGATTCTCGTCTAGTATCTTGATCCCCCAATCGCTACCTCGCCTGTTCAACCCAAACCTTATCTTTCTTTGACCCTGGTTCAAATGGTACCCATGACTTCTCCCGCTGCTACAATGCCTCAACCACCTCAATAGGAACCACCTCCTGTTGCGACTGCTTTGGGTAAGAAGGGAAAAGCTCGAAAGAAGGCATCAAAAGACAAGGCTGCCTCGACTGAGCCTACTCCTCCTCCACCTCTAAAGCCTTGTGCTTTGTGTGATGTCGTCGGCCATGCCAACCATAACTATCCTGAACTGTCCCGTATCAAGCCCATGGTTAATGTTGCGTTCCCTGAGTCTACAGTCCCTGAAGCCTCTGTTTCTTCCTCGACTGCATCCAAGAACCCTAAGACTATTCACACCAATCAACCTTGTGCTTTGTGTGATCTCCATGGCCATTATTCCCACCATTTTTCCTGCCTCATGCATTACTACGCCTCTTTGGAGGTAGTTCGGGAGTACGAGGTTGAACAGATCCAATCTGCCTCTCCTATACTTGTGTAGTATGTTGTGGGCCAGCTTAAGGATTTACTCGCTCCCATTGACATTCCCCCTCCTGATGTCGAGATGATGGAGCCTGCGGCCACCATCCTCTACCTATTTTCATCCATGCAACCCTCGGTGGAAGTTCCCTTTGCATCTTCCCCTGTTGTTTCGCTTGACCTCCCTTCAACGATCACCCTAGGCTCAACATCGGTAGATCCCTTATCTACATGTTCTTCTATCATCCCCCATGATGATGCACGTGTCAACTTCTCTTCTCATGATGATGAGTCAGGTAGCTTCTCCATGTCATGTGGTCTGCCTTCCTCCAGCCACTCCATATTATATTGTGATGATGACATCATGGAAGCCTTGTCCACCCCTGACTTCATCTTTCCCACCCACAAGCAGGATGGCACCATTCATGTCTATGGTGAATTTCACGGCCTGAGCACAAGCTAAACCTCTGGTAGCTCCCACAGTCCACCTCACCGTCGACGTGTTAGTAGTAGACATCCTACCCAGATCACTCCCTCTCGTGGTGTGCATTCGATTTCTACTTTGTGCTCAGGTTGCTAGTATTTTTCATCATCCTCCCATTTATTGTCTTGTGGCACCTTTCAGATGGACCTCCCGTCCACACCTCATATCGGTTATGCTGATGGTGCAAGTCGCTACTCTTGGAATCTAGCCTTGGCAGGTTGGGACATATTTACCCCTTTGCATTCGCTTGTTCTCTCGAACGGTGTATGCATTGGTAATGCTACCAATAATCATGCCGAATATGATGCAGTGCGAGGTTTATTAGCCGATGCCATTTCACATCTCATCCTCCACCTTCATGTTCGTTTAGATTCCCTACTTCTTGTCATGCAATTGAATGGTGTATATCATGTGCATAATCCTATCGTTTTTAGAAGATATTTATGAGTGAAGGTTTTGATACGTGAATTTGAAATCATTACATTCTGTCATGTACCTAGAGCACAAAATCATAGATAGAATTTCAAACAATATTCTTGATTGGCATTTAGCACATGCATTTAACACAAAAAAATAACATAAAACCATCAAAACGATGCATATCCATAATATGTGTCGTATAAAATTTTTAGAGTTCATCAACTCTGATACATATGACATGCTCATAGCATGTTACAAAAACTCAAAACTAGGAGCACCACCTGCGCCTACACACCTAATCACTATCTAGAGGATCTCGAGCCAATGGCTCTGCTCTCGCAGATCGTAGATCATGCATCCCCTGTCCGGCCATCTCCATGTGCCGCATGACCCCTCGCCACTCCGAGGGTAGACCAATACATGGCTCTATGTACTGGTCCTATAATTCTTGCCAGCCGCACTCGGAAACACTGGTCAGAAGCCTCTCACATCTATGATGGATTTCCTCCAGGAGGGCTTATGCATCCTCATTTTGCAGCGCCCTTGATCCACTAGGTCCTGCAGCTCCTGATACTCCAACTCCTAATACTACAGGTCGTCCCATATACCTGGAGCCTGGTTTTACCGGTGCTATATTTGCATACCAAAAGTGAAAGAATTAGTACCGTATACAATATTCTGAAACTTTACAATGCACATAAAAAGATTAGAAATTTTTCACTTACCATCGAGCCCACATACTAGACCAGGAGGCAATGGAAAATCTGTGTCCCCACAATAACTCATCCCACTATAGGGATAGTCGTCTATGTACAATGGAATCTGATCCAAATGCACAAAAAAATCGGGTTGGAACACCTATCCAACTGCCCCACCTCCTCCTCTACACAGTAGTCACCCCCACCAGCGCATCTTGGGCTCTTTTGGGCCTTGATCCTGGAGTTGTATCCGAGGTTGAAGTGTCAGGATCTTCTCAAAGAAGAGCGAGCACAAAATTGTACCATATGCATAGTCATGGTTCACTTGCCACTTGCATAGCGATAACTGTTGTTTCAACGATGACAAAATCATCTGGGCCCACCCATAGTAGGTCCCACTCAACGGACTCTCCACAAGCATCATCTGCCCTCCATTGATGTGGTGGAATGTCTGGTTTCCCAGGATCCGCAACATCATTGCGGCCACAGCACAGGTGTCTAACCTGTCTAGATCCCCGATGGGTATCCATGTCCCTTTGACATGGAGACCTGGACGACAATGGTGCTCTACAAACTCCATGATGTTTCACCCTCACGGTAACACTGGCTGAGTATTACCTACCATCCCAAGTGGTGGGAGACCAGTCAGGAAATATATATCCTAGACCGTTAACTCAATCCAGTGCCCCTGCACTATGAAGACCTCATGGTCCGGATCCCAATAGCTGAAAATCTAGGCCAATAAGAGCTCTCCAGCTCTCATCAAAGGGTTCTCCACAAACTTTAGAACCCCAAACCTATCCAATGCATTGCAGACACCTTGATCCTCCCAGATCTCCGACTGTAATGTGCCCACGTCTCTCTCTCTCCATTTGATCTGTAATTCTACCATATCTACAAAAAACCATCATATTTGTCAATTTACAGATAGGAAAGGTTGTATCCAAACATAAAAACCCAGTTCTCAGCCAAAAATAGCATAGAAAAACCCCTCCCTAGCAGGTCGCACTTTTCAGGCTCAATCCTGGGACAGGTCATAGTTGTGTGCCAAAAAACTGCTACCCTGGTCGCATTTTTTTCCCAAAAAAGTGCAACATAGCCGTGAAGAGGAGTAGGGGTCTGATCCTGAGCTCTGGGGACCTAAACTGAACTTTCAATCCAATAAAATGAAAGATTAGGGTTAGGCATCTTACCTGCAACTCATGGATCTTGATTCCAACGGTCAGTTTATTTGCTACGCTCGCCTCAAGATTTAGGGCCTTCTCTCCTCTCTTCATTCACCACAGCTCCACATGCAAATGAGTGAATTTGGAGGGAAAATGCCTTATTAAAAGAAAACTCCTAATTTTTCTTTCACCTGGTGCGTCCAAACCGTAGCTCAGTTTGACGAATCGTCTGCACCATTGGAAAGCTCTCACCGAGCCCTCAAATGGGTATCTGTTAGTTTTTTGTGATTTGATACTTCACTAGGACACATTTTTTCCATGAAGCGTCACTTCACCACTCCCCAAAATCGAATTTCTTCCCTTGAAACACTTGTACTTGGGGCACAACTTTTCCTTCATACTTTTCCATGCTCGTGTCGATTTTTTTCGTGAGTAACCATCGTGTACTCATGTTTTTATGGTCCCCATTGGACCTTTTCTATGTGGCAACATCATCAAGTCGCCCTTGTTTAGGGCATATGAGTTGAGTCATCATCGCATCCATGGAGTCTATCCCGAGTCCCTTTGTATTCTGTTATATTCCTCCATCGTCCATTTCTTGGTTCCTCTCTTGTGTCACACATTATGGTCTTTAGTCCCACTATCCCTATCCCTCATGATATTGTGTCAGTCGATGCCAGGTCATCCATGCCCTTTATGATCTAACAAGGGAAGTCGTCCGTCCACTACTCAGTATCCCCCATTTCATCATCATCCCTGGTGTAAGTCTATCAGTCGCTCTACTATTTTCTCTCGCGCCTTAGTTGAGGATCCCTTATTACCTCACCTATGGCAGACCTCCTTCTGTCAACATCAAATTATTTCATTCCAGAAGACAGGTCTAGAGGGCGGTGTAACTTGGTTCCAGCTTCCACTTTTGTTCGGTGCCTTGGATCAGGCAAAGGGATTTATCATGGCCCTTTGACTTGATTGTTTGTCAGCTCTAGCTCCTTTTAGCATGATCGAGATTCGTATACTTGATGGTTCAGTGATGTAGCAGATGATACCGATGATTCCCGAGTGTGTGTGAGATGTTTTAGCCCTCATAGGGAGTGGCCCTATAGGTAGCCCCCCACATGCCCTCATGACCTCTTCATTACAGCCTTTGATTCAGATCCATAGATTTGATGATGTCGGCCTTAGCCGTTTGCAGCGCCTTTCTATTTTCATGTATCAATCATCTTTTCAGAGCCCTTTCCTGTTTATAGGGGCATTTTGGTTGTATTTGTATCTCATGTATTCAGATATTATTGTATAATTCCTGGCTGTTATCCTAGGCACAATATGTATGTGGGATTCATTATCACGTTTTTACCTAGCTCATGTTTATGCCAGCATTTACTATATTGTTAAGTCCCTTCTTTATTGGATGCACTATTCTTTTTACTTTGTCTCAGCAGGCATAGGTATGCCTCCCTCGCCGCCTATAGCACAGGTACTCACTCATAAAAGAGACTTATTGCACCTGTAAGTCTCGCCTCCTCAGGGTCTAGTCCTCTAGCGCTTTGGTCTACCTTATATTTCTCTCTCTTTGACTTCCCCTTCGGTGTCTAGTGATTGAGCTCTTACTACGTACTTTGGTCATACGATTAGCTCCTAATGCTCGCGCGCTGGGGGGAAATATGTTACACCATTTTTTGGTCATCTAACCTTTTACTGTTAGATGGACCTAAGTACACCATGTAAGACCAATTTTAACCTAAGTAAAATTGGTTTCACTATGAAAAATAACTTAGTAAAACACCTTTATTAAGTTGTTTGTGGTCTAAACAGAAAACCCCACGAGGAAATATTAAACAAATCCACATTTGTTTGATTTTCCTCAAGGAATAATTAGTTAAACAATAGTTTAATTAATATTCCTGGTCAAATTTAACCCAAAATAGGAAAATTATTTAGATAAATTATTATTTATCTTATTATTTTCTAGGAATAATTATTTAAACCCTATTTAAATAATATTCCTTGTTAAATTTGACTAAATCATCAATTAATAATTAAATAAATAATTATTTATTTGATTATTACTCAACCACATCCTTAAAATGATAAATAAAACATTTATTTATTTATTATTTACAAATAAAGGGATTTGACCCAAGTCAAATTCTTTTTCCCTCCAACAAATATAATAAAATATTCCATACAAGTTGGATCTTGATTTGGTTAATAATATATTAATTATGCACCAATATCTAGACTAACTCAATATTTTGTTATAAATAGAAGGGTTTTCCATTCATTCACTACTTTTTGTTGCCTAAATATCACTCTGGATCTATACTTTTGGTCTGACTTTGATCCTCCATCATTGTCATATTTTGCTACCATTTTGTTTGTGAGTTCCATTTTTGTCTGGGTTTTCTACACCATCAAGAGAGAGAGATCTTAGATCTGAAGTGCATAGGACTTACAAGAACCCATCCCATTGAGGAGAACTGGTATCATCCTTCTATGTTTTCCTCCCAGGTGCCCTTAATGTAAAATTCATTCAACATATTCTTGTCTTGTCTATTGGATGCATGGAGTAAATCTTGTTTTTATTTACTGCTTAATATCTTTTGATGCATAGATCTAGATTTTTGCAACATTTATCTTGATCACCTAATTGCAGATTTGAAGATATTGGCAGCCATATTTGCTGTTAGGGTTGTTTGTTATGCACAACTAAAGTGGTATTTTTTCGTACACTTGCAATTAAGATCATACTAATAGGGAAGAGGATATGAAAGGACTAGGATTCGATCTTAATATCCCTGATAATATGGAAGAATAATTATCTGACCAGTAGATCTTTAGTTTTTTGTTTTTGTAGTTTTTATGATATGTTGTAAATATATGCTTCTAATGAAGAAATTTCACTGTCTATATAGTTTTAGGAAAGTAGTCTGGAATTACCTTATAAATTTTGTAAAATGGAAAGGCCCAACAGTGCGAGAATTTTTTTTTGAGCCTTCACTAATAATGTACTCCCATTGTATATCACTCGGTTACACGCCGAGAACAAGATAAGATTAATATATAAGTATACTTTTTTCTATTAAAAAAAAAAGTATTTCTTTAACAAAAATTTATTTGTGTCTATAGAATTCATTTTTATGTTCTCTAAGTACTTATATGGGGTACCCTTAACTGGTAGTATGTTGCACTTACCATGCTATAATTTCCCATGACAACATGCATACATAAATCTTATGCCAATATGTTGCCATCATTATTTTAATCACAATTTTAAATCTTTCTTAAAGCTTCATGCCACATTTCCTTAGTTACCTTACCAAGCTATCTACTCGTTTCTAATAATTTGTTTTCCTTTTTATACACACAAAACCATTATCAATCCTTAAATTCTGATCAAGACAAAATATTCCTCAAGTATATAATATTCCCATTCATTGTCGTGTTACCCAACATCTTATGCTGCCCTTTCTGGAAGATACTATCTTTTTGAACTCCAACAACGACCAAGTTAAGAGATTTTTTTTTTTTTAATAAGTCTTTCCTGGAAACTTACAACTATCTTACTTGGCCTTAAATTATATATATGTATTCTACAATTCCACTAGATTGATAATGGAATCTAGCATGCATCGATTTCCATATCAAATCTTTAATTATCAGATCTAAAATTAACAATCAATCGCAATTTTTTTTCATCCCAACTTCGATAAGTTTTAATGTTGTGAAACCAGCTCCAAAAATAGAAGAAAAGAGAGATCAATGCCTTAGAAATCAGCCACTTCGAGGGGGAAACCTCCAATACATTACATAAATTCAAACAATTCTTGGATGATACAAATGAAAAAACCACCTTTCTATATATAAGAGTCCATGGGGCCACAATGTAATCCTAGTGGGGCCACAATGTAATCCTAGACGACCTAACAATAATAATTTAAGGGCACAATAATAACAATATGGGGGTTACAGGGGTAAAAAAATAACAATAAGGGGGTTACACTAACAACAATAAGGGACTATACTAGTAATATAGGGACCTAACATGATCCTCTCCTTCAAAAAAGTGTGGTCCTCAATGCTTGAGTAGCTCCAGGTGCTTTTGTATAAAATTATCATCCTCCCATGTAGAATCTTCAGTGGGTAAGTTCTTCCATTTTATGAGATACTCTGAAATTGATCAATTTCATAGTTGTCGAGTTCTTGTTTCTGTGGCTGCTTCAGGTTCCAATATGGTTTTTCCTTCCTCATAAAATTTTGGAAGTATTTTTTGAACTGGAAGTTTTCCCCCTATAACCTTTTTTAAGCATGAAACATGGAAAACTGGATGCATTCGCGAAGAAGCAGGAAGCTCCAATTTGTATTCCATAGTACCAATATTTTGCAAAACCTTGTAAGGACCATGGTACTTTGGTGATAATTTATTATCCTTCTTATCTTGCTTGAGGGAAATTTTTTTGTATGGTTGTAGCCATAAAAATACCCAGTCTCCCACATCAAAACTTCTCTCACTGTGATGTTGATTTGCCTATTGTTTCATTCGATTTTGTGCCAAATTTAGGTTATACTTTAAGAGTTGGAGAACTTCTTGTTGATGCTCGATGTGATCCTCCACTGGTTGAACCCTAGCATTTTCCCTTAAATAAGATGTGATGGATGGTGGATGATATCCATAAAGTGCCATAAATGGGGTCATATTTGCTGGAGTATGGAAGGAAGTGTTATACCACCATTTAGCGAGAGGTAACCACTTGACCCATTGTGCTTGCTTATAAGATAAAAAACAACAAAGATGTCATCCCAAAAATTTATTCAATATCTCTATTTAACCATCGGATTAAGGATGATAAGATGAGCTATGAGCTAGCTGAGCACCCAAACAAGAAAACAATCATGTCCAAAAATTTCCTGTAAAAATGGGATCTCTATCAGTTACAATAATCTTCGGGTTTCAATGTAGCTTTTGAATTGTTTCCATAAATGCAGTAGAAATTGTACTCACTTTACATGGACGAGATAATGCACAAAAGTGTGAATACTTGGTAAGTCTATCAACTACCACCATGATGACACTCCTTCCTTCGAACTTAGGTAAACCTGTGATAAAATCCATTGAAATCTCCTCCCAACGTTGACTTGGAATGGATAAAGGTTGTAGAAGACCTGAGGTCTTAATTTTCTCAACTTTATTTTGCTGGAAAACCAAACATTCTGCCAAAAACTTTTGAATATCAGATTTAAGGTCATCCCAAAAAAAATCTTTCTTCACCCTGTGGTAAGTTTTTAAAAATCCCAAGTGTCCTCCTAAAGGAGAAGTGTGCAATTCCAAAATAATCTTTTGTTTTGTTTGGGAATTCTTGCAAATATATAAGCGATCTTTGTACCATAAGGAATCATTTTTCCAACTAAATGTATCATATGTACTAGGATCTTATTGAAAATTTTGAATGAGAGTCCACACTTCTTCTTCCTTCTTCCATTCATCCCTTGCTTCGGTTATCCAATCTGATTGGATAATTGAAATGGCACAAAGCAATGCTTCCACCTCTTCATCCTTTCTTGAGAATGCATCTGCAACAACATTTAGCTTCCCTTTTTTTAAGACGATTTCAAAGTCATAACCCAACATCTTTGTGACCCATTTTTTTTGCTCTTCTGAAGATATTCTTTGTTCCAAAAAGTGTTTAAGACTATCATGATCATTTTTTACCTTGAAGTGTCTTCCCATTAGGTAAGGTCTCCATTTCTTTAGTGCATGTAGTATTGCCAACATTTCCTTCTCATAAATAGCCTTTTTTAAATACTTTCCTTTGATTGAACGACTTTCAAAAGCAATGGGTCTTCCTTCCTGCATTAAAACAACACCAATTCCATTTCCTGAGGCATCACATTCCACAATAAAGGTTTTTGTGAAGTCTGGCGTAGCTAAGACCGGTGCTAGGCACATTGCCCCTTTAAGATGTTCAAAGGCCTTAGTTGCTTCAGGAGTCCATGAAAATGCATCTTTCTTCAATAATGTTGTTAGAGGTGCTGCTATTCTCCCATAATTCTTAACAAACTTGTAATAATACCCTGTTAACCCGAGAAATCCTCGCAACTTCTTTATGGTTGTGGGGACTTTCCATTCCTTAATGGCTTTAATTTTGTTAGGGTCTACTTTAACACCCTCGTGAGATACAATATGACCCAGATATTCCACCTCTTGTACTCCAAAGAAACATTTGCATGTTTTTGCATATAATTGTTTCTCCTGCAATAGTTTGAGCACCCTGTCAACATGTTCAACATGATCCTTCCAAGACCTGCTATAGATTAGTATATCATCAAAAAATACTAGCAAAATTTTTCTAAGGAAGGGTTTGAAAATGGAATTCATCAACCCTTGAAATGTAGAAGGTGCATTGGTAAGGCCAAAGGCATGACCAAAAATTCATAATGACCCTCATGAGTTCGAAATGTTGTTTTCAGAATATCTTCAGTCTTCATTCTAATTTGATGATATCCTGAACGAAGATCCAACTTGGTAAAATAAATTTCTCCGTGTAATTCCACCAATAATTCATCAATCACTGGAATGGGAAATTTATCTTTAATAGTAAGCTTATTGAGCTCCCTATAATCCGGAAACATGCGCCATGATCCATATTTCTTGTGCACCAATAGTACTAGAGCAAAGAAAGAACTTTGACTAGGTTGAATTATACTAGCCTCTAACATTTCTGAAATCATACGTTCAATTTCGCTCTTTTGGACATAAGGATATCTGTAAGGTATGATGTTTGGAGGAAAACTTCCTGGAATCAAATGAATAGCATGATCATGATTTCGAATAGGTGGGAGTCCTTTGGGAGTATCAAATACCTTGGAATGATTTTCCAAGACTTTTTGGAGATTTGGAGAAATAGATGATTTTGATGTTGGAACTTCTTCTGAGAATATTGTGCAATTACACCTCGATGTTCTTTCTTCACAATCTTTATCATGACATTAGAGCTTTTAATATTTCCCAGCTTCCCTGTGATACCTCGTAATTCGATTTCTTTTCCTTCTGAAAAAAATTCAAGAAACGTTCTTAAAAATTAAAAGCTACTGTCCCCAAAGATTGTAACCATTGTACTCCTAGTACAACATCAGCACCTCCCATTAGGATGGAAAGCATTGGGCTATTCAATACATATTCCCCCATGGATAGCTTGATATTATGGCATTTTCCAGAGAAATTTTGTAGTTCCTCCATTTGTAACCATCACTTGACATTCTAGTGTTGGGTATACGAAACAATTCAATTCCTTGGCTACCTTACAATAAATAAAATTATGGGTACTACCCGAATCAATCAACACTATTACCTTTTTCTTCTTGATATGTCCTTCTATCTTGAGATTTTGAGGAGTGGTAATTCCTGCCAATGCATTACATGATATGGTTGGACTCATTTCTTCTTCTTCTAGGGTTTCTTCTTGGTGTATATCCTCTACTTTTGAAGTATCTTCTTCATTTTCTTCCTCCTCTTCACAATCTATGTATAATAATTTCTTCTCAACACACTTATGACATTTAGTGTATTTTCTATCACAACTGTAACAAAGCACTTTTGCTCTTTATTCTTCCAATTGTTGTGGTGTCAACCTTGTAGGTTGTGGAAGTCTAGGTGTAGCAACACTTTCATATTTATAGATGTGAGTGGTAGGCTTCCTTGTCGCCATAATTTTACATTCAATTTTTTTTTCCAACCTGAATGCCTTCTCCAATGAATTAGGTTCCCAAAAGTGATCTTCATGTTGGATGTTATCCTTTAAAGTCCCTATGAAGACATCAATCATGTGTTCCTCTGGAATATCAGTTACCCTTATATTCAATTTTTGGAAGTCTTCAATGTGCTCCGCCACTTAACCCTTTTGTTTGAGATTTATCAATTGGCTAAAGAAGGTGTTTCTCCTTGTATCCTCATAATGTGTTGTCATTTCCTCCGTAAAAATTGACCAAATGACATTTTTTTTACAAGAGAAAAGCCATAGATACCATACAAATGTATTTTGTTCTAAATGTAAAGTTGCAATGTGTACCTTCTGTGTGTTTTGAACATTATTGAGATCAAAATATTGCTCCATCTGTAGTATCCATGTTACGGGATCCTTTCCATCAAACTTCCTCATATCCATCTTTGGAATATGGTCATTCTTCAATCCAACATTAGAGTTTATGAAATCATGATTAACATTTATTTTGTTATCATCATGAGTTTCCTCTACTATATTTTTACCATTAGGAACCATTTCTTGTATCAACTTTGTAAAACCTTCCATGTCTGATTTTAGATTATTCTTCATGTTTTCCATGTTGTCTTTCATTTTTTCTTTCATGTCGTCCATCTTAGCTTCCACGCTATCCATCTTAGCTTTCACTCCATCCATCTTAGCTTCCATGCCTTTGTTCAAACCATCCATATTATTCTTCAAACCATCCATCTTCGCTTCTGTTGGGGTTCCCATGTTTTGGCATATTTGGCAATACCAAAAGATGAGACAACATCAAACCACTTTGGGGCCCTAGGATCTAGCCCTCCTGGACCCGAAGAGGGATCTCTCCAAATAGAGCAAATAATGATATATCTTTGAGGCTCAAGATGAAATATTAGGCTAGCTATGAAGCAAAATGATTTGGTTGAAGGGTTGCTGGGTTGGTCACGAGATCATGGACTGAGAAAGCAGTGGGAGGAAAGGAACAAAACAGCAGGCTGTTTCAGCAGAGAGAATGGGCCAAGACCGTGCCATCCATTGGGCTATGGAGTCATGAAAGGAAATTACATGCAACAACTAGCCAAGGCTTTCAAAGGGAAAGTCATCTATACTAAAGGATCTTTTTAGATAGATGATGGGATGGAACATTAAGGAGGAAAGTGAAAGAAGGAAAGCAACCAATTTTCTGTCTATAGATCAGGTCAGAGGTCATTTAACTCCAGACCTTCTTGGACATACTCAAAGGCAGCTCTCAAAGAGATAATGGGGCTGCTTATAGATCGGACCAGAGGTCATTTAACTCCAGGTCTACTTTAGCAACTCCAAGGGAAAACAAAGATAAGATAAACGAAAGGGATCTTAGAAAGGCGAGCTGGTCGCGCAAGGATCCTAGTGGACAGGGCTAACACTTATCCCCAGTGTACCCAAACCTTCCAGCTTAAACCCAACAAGAACTTCTAAGAACTGATCCAACCAATTCATACATCAGCCAGCAGGCAATAACATCCGCTGCGCTGGTTAAATCAACTGAAACTAGCTCTTAGATAGCACATAGAGTAGAAAACATAAAGGTAGGGAGAGCAGACAGCATAGGGCACCTAACAAGGGTGAATCCTATACCATTATTTTGATGCCTACCAGCAGAACATGAAACAATATGAAAGTGTAAATAACAGAGTTAAGAAAAACATCACCCATAGTAATAGACCAGGATCCTTTGAAATGTGCTTTGATTAATTGATGCAAAACCAGTCATGTACAATATGGCTCAATGGCTAATACAGTCCCAACTTCTCCTCCCAACCTATTACATACAAACTACTCTGCTATTCCCTCCCAAGACTGTTCTAACAGTCAAACTGAATCCCTCTAACAGCAGATGCCCAGCAAGGCAACAACAACCTTTACAATGTGTTCTCGGGGATTTCTTATAGGAGAAGAGGAAGAGACAGAGGTAGATAAACAAATAAATGAGACTCATTAAGACAGTAAGGCGGAAGTGTTCACGCCCATACTGCTTAATGGCTTTCTGCAGCTCTGTATGTACTCTATAATCTGTCTGGGGAGTCTCTGTCAGGTCGACTTTGACCTCGGATATGTTCCTTGGAGTCCTTTCTGGTGTCTGGAGCTCTGCGCTAGCCTTCTGAATAAATGAACTGGTGAAAGATCTACAACTTCTCCATACCTCCATAACTGCTGACCAACAATCTTTAATGAAGCTCTGTCAGGGCAATTAATCGTTGCAGGGCTCGAGGGGGCATGGAGATTTCTTTGTAGGCGGGTGACCTTCTGGAGAAGAGTACTTCTGCTGATATTTAAACACAGATAAGACTCTTTGCGTGCTTAAGTCTTCAAACTGCGCTTGAATCCTTTGAATGCAGGATTAGACGTTAATTATATCAATAATGTGCATTAATCCCTTTGAATCTCTTCTGCCGACTTGCTGGCGATGCCGAAAATACCTCTCTGTGCTAATCCGCATAGTGGAAAGAGACTGTAAAAATGGGCGGTGGTGGTGGAGGAGATGCTGCGGAGGCGGCGGAATGGTGGCGGATAGTGGAGAACCAATGGAAAGAACACAAAGCGGCTTAACAGTGTAAAAACCCAACGACTAACTTTGGGCGAATAATAAAGAAAACCACCAACAAACAAGGGAGCGGAGCCTTGGAAGTGGGACCCGGCAGAGGCGGAGGGCGATTAAACCTGAGCCGTGGATTTGCACGGGAAACGGACGGTGGGGATTTAATCGCACCATCGCAATCGGAGGTCGGAACGATCGTCAATCGCAACACATATTCAAAAAGTTCCGATTGCGATTAGAGGGGTGGTGCAATTAAGCGATAACCGTCAGATCATGAAACAGATGGACGGAGAGGATTGAATCGGGAGACGGAGGAAAGGCCTGCGATCAGCGATCGAAAGGAAAGAAGCGATTGAGCTCTGGCCGTCGATCTGGGGGAGGAATGGACGGCGGAGATTAAATCGGGGGATCGCAATCGGAGCTGTTCCAATGTGACTTGCGATTGCGATCGGAAGGGGGGTTGCGATTGAGCGATAGCCGTAGGATTGCGGGACAGATCAACGGTTAGGATTGAATCGGGAGGGAGACGGAAGGACTTGTGATTGCGATCAGGCGGAGGGTGTGATTAATGCTGGACCGTCGGATCGCGGGGCAGATCAACGGTCAGGACGAGATCGGAGGATCGCAATCGGAGCTTGGAGGAAAAGGCTTTCGATTGATCAGAGGCTGTTGCGATTAAGCGCTGACCGTTGGATCTGGGATCAGATCGACGGCTCACAGTCCATCGGAGGGAGAAACAGGAAACGAGAAGGGAATGAAGCGATTAGCGCTGGGCCGTCGGATCGCGGGACGAATCAACGGTGGGGAGAGCAATCGGGGGACTGGAGGAAGGACTTGCGATTGATCGGAGGGTACACGCGACATGTTGCGATTGCGATTGAGCCGGGGCTGCGATTAGCGCTCAGCCATCGATCTTTACAACCGATCAATGGACCAAAATACATCGCGAGACATTGTTAATAAAACAATCGCATCGGGATTTATTTTTGATATAACAAAGAAAATGCGCCCGCCCGGTCTTCTGATTGCGATTAGCGCCTGGGACTTAAGCGCTTGGTCCCAGCGCTGGGGCATGTGTGGGAAGTGGTTTGAAAGGGGCTGGCAGAAAGGGGCTAGGCCTTATAATAAGGTCGGAAAGGGGTTTTTAGCCCATTTTAATGGATTTTAGGGCTGGGGAAGGGGAATGATAGAGAAATAAAGGGGAAAGAAGGGAAAAAAAAGGTTAGGGGAGGAAATTCAAAGGGGATTTTGAGGGGATTTGAGGGGTAAATGGGGAATAGAAGGGGAAGACAGGGGGAAGAGGATAGAAGCTAAGTGAGGAAAAATAAGAAGGAATTGAAAGGGGGCCTTTGGGCATTTCTTCACATGACAGAGAGGCTTTATAAGGGAAATCAGCAGAGGGGATTTAATCAAAGGATAAAAGACACAGAGAGGCTTCAAGGAGACTGTGTTTTCAGAGGAAATGCATTCCTTGAAGACTCAAAAATAATTTAGCCCCCTATTTGCTTGTCAAAAAATTTATAGGGGGGCTAACAGTGGCTCCACATGGGGATGGCTTCTTCTTGAAGGAGTCAAGAATTCAGAAATTGATCTCTTGGTGTAGGCCAGATGCCTGCTGCTTGAACCATCCATCTCTTTCTTTGATCTGCTGCCACAAGCTATGAAGACGACATATCAGTAGAAACAATTCTCCCAAACAACTACCTACCCACACTACAGTCCTAACATTTTTCTTCTTGGGTGCATTTGGACTTTCAGACCCTTTTACATCATTAATATTTACAAACAGGAAAAGATAAACCTATTCTACTTCTACCCTTATTACTCCATGAGACCAGATTAGACTGTTGGCCTCATATGTTTCTCTACCTACACTACTACCTGCTAGGATTGGACTGTCTAGCAGGTTTCTTCTCTACATTCTAAAACATAAAATGAAATAACTAACTACATGCTCATAGGCTGAGCTTTATTGAGCTTCCTACCTACCCTACCCTAACCGGAAATCTCTGATGTTCTAGGTGATATGATAAAGCCAATACAGCCAGTCAAGTAGTAGTGAAAAAGGATATGAGCACTGGCTGACTGTCAGAGATAACCACAGGGTGCTCTGCTTGTGGTTCTTCAAAACTGTGGTCACCATCAGTAGTGACCATTCCTGATGAATCTGGCCCATGCTGAGGATCAATGCTGGAGCGTTCGAGCATATCAGGGCCTCCATGTACTCTGCCACAGGATCCACGAACATTTGATGTATGCTTTCTTCTTTCTGGCCTGCCATGATTGGTAGGCTGTCTACATCCTAGGCAGCTTCAATTTTTTCTCCTTCTTCCACTGCGTCTTCAAGGTGGCTCTAGGGAACCGGATCTTCTTCTTCTTGCACTTCGAACAGCAGCGGAATCTTTTGGCTTTTAGGGGGCGGGAGACTTTCCAAGAATGCTCTTGGGTCTCTCAACTTGTATGATTTTTCTTGTGAGTTCAAGAGTTCAATCTCAGCCTCATATCTCATCGCCAGTACTTCTAGGACAACCTCCTTCAGCGCAGGCTGGTCATTGAATCTTGAGCTGAAATGCAGAACTCCTGGAAGGTCTTCACTTCTGAGTTGAGCCAGTATTTCTGATATTCCACAACAAAACTCTTCAAGGGGGCTCAACTCAAAGTCTTCCATTTGGTAGGGATGGTGTTGCACTGCGACTGATCTCCCAGTGGAGTCTTATGTGAAACCACAGATAATCAGTGGCCCGCTGATCACCGGTGGAGTCTTTTTATCATTCAAGAATTGTGGAGTCGCCAAGTGGATGATTTACAACTTACTGTCCACCACAGTGGTTTACCAAATCAAAGCTGACTGATCTTCCCCAGTGGAGTCGCCATTATGTTGGGGTTCCCATGTTTTGGCCAGGTTGATAGAGACCAAAAGATGAGACAACATAGAACCACTTTCAGACCTTAGGATCTAGCCCTCCTAGGTCCAGAGAGGGATCTCTCTATAATTATCAAAGGATATATGTCTTTGAAGTTCTTAATTGTAATTTTAGGCTAGTTATAGGCTCAAGGTTGTTTGTTTGATTGTTTGAGTTTGGTTGTTGAGAATCACGAAAGAAGGTTTCATCATAAGACAAGGATGGGTAAAGAAGGAAGCTAGGCGAGAATAGATAACTCAGGGAACATCAAGGCCATTGGGCAATGGAGTCAAGAAAGGATTTACTTATGTTCAATGTGTAAGCTTCAGTTGGGCTAGTCATCTAGAGCATTTGGATCTCAAAGACTGATTGGTGGGATGGAACACTAAGGAATGAGAATGAAGGATGGAAAACCATCTGATTCCGTCTATAGATCAGGCCAGAGGTCATTTAACTCCAGGCCTGCTTGGACAAAACCATAGGCAACACAAGGGGTCTTGAAAAGGTTTGTATGGAAGGGCAAGTTATGAAGAGGCAGCGACAGGCTTTACACCTCCCAATGTTCCTAACCTCTTTCAATTAAATCTTAACAAAGACATCTGAACACTGATTCTATCAACTTGCACATCAGAGAGTAGGCAATAATCATCCACTACACTGGTTTAGTCAATTAAAAACAATATTCAGACACACATATGAGCAGAAAACATTAAAGACTGAGAGAGCTGGGACATAAGGTACCTAACAAGGGTAAATCTTATGTCATGCATTCAGATGTCAGTCAGAAGAACATGAAATGAAATGGAAATAAACACAGAGATAAGAAAACATCACCAACTGCTGTAGATCAGGATCCAATGAAAACTGCTTATCATGTTAAACACAACACCAATCAGGTACATCACTGCCCAAAGCTTTTACATTCAGCCTGAATACATCATATTTCTCAGCCTGTCATACAACTATTACACAGGAAAATTGGCTCAGGACAAAAATGCTTGCAATTCACTGATAATCCAACAACAACCCTTACAATGATATCCCTCTGTGCTTTATAGCAGAAGAGACACAGAGGACCGACTGAGGAGGTAGGTGAATTTTAAATGTTACATTTAAACACAACAATGAATGTAGGGCCGAGACCCATTCTGCTTAATGCACTGTATATTTAATTTTTGTCACCTTCCTCGTGAAAGAAAGATCTGCTTCGGATATGATTTGACCCTTTGGCTGTAGTATTCCAGGTGATTTGATCTAAATAAAAGAACTTGCTGAGAGGTCTGCCTCATGGATGTTAGATTGTTTTGAACTATAGCTGGGACGAGAAATTCCTTCAAGGACACGGCGCATAATAAATACTGTATGGGAGACCTGTCCTTTATGGAAAAACATTCTGCTGATAAGAAAACCTTGATATTACCTCTTATTGATGTTCAGAATCTCTAGAATCGATCCTCGGGGTCTTCAAAATGATGCTTTGCCTCTTTAAACCTCTGTTTCAGGGCTCAAAATCTTCTTTGACGCGCATTAATTCCTCTGCTCTGTACTGAAACTCCTTGCTGCTTCATTACTGCCTCTGTCGAATTAGCTCGAGCTTTTAATGGCGCCAGAAGGATTTTCGGCGTTTGAACTCTGTCTTCCTTTAATGTGAGTCCTGGCGGCCCCATTCCTTGACTTTCCTGATGGTACTGGCTCATTAGATTTGATCTTGACTGCGCCGCTCGCCATTGAGGTAGTACATTGAACAGCGGCGGTCCCATCCTCTAGAAACTCTGCAACACAGCGAACTTATGAAGAAAACAGTGGACGGAGCGATGAATGCAGGGTGAACGAGACGGTGGTGCGGCGGTGGCGGAAACAAAGCTATTATGATGAAAATGCAGTGGAGTGGTGGAATGTGTAAACAATAGGGTTTGGTAGGAATATGCAGCGCAGACCGTTGGATTCAGGCCTGGAGATGGAGATCGATGGCGAAGACTGACCGGCGTAACAATATATGAAACGAACCAAAAATAGGCAAAATGCATGGAATGTGACGGAGGCGAATGAAAGAGTGGGACCCAGCAGAGGCAGAGGGAGATTAAACCTGAGCCGTCAGATCCGGGAGGAGACGGACGGCAGATATGTAATCGGAAGATCACAATCGCAAGGGCACAAAAAGGAGACACTCACAAACTTCCGATTGCGAACGACAGGGGAGAGCGATAGCCGTTGGATCGTGAAACAAACGAACAGACGAGATCAAATCGGAGGACGGAAGGAAGGGGATGCGATTGCGATCGGAGGTCAGGACGCGATTGCGCGCTGGCCGTCAGATCGCGGGTTGAATGGATGGTCGGGATACAATCGAGAGACAACAGGGAAGGCTTGCGATCGGCGATCGGAAGGAATGAAGCGATTGAGCGTTGGTCTTCGATCTGGCGGAGGAACGGACGACGGAGATTTAATCGGAAGACAGAGAGAAGAACTTGCGATCGGCGATCGGGGGGGAGTTGCGATTGAGCGATGATCGTCGGATCATGGGAAAATGGACGGCGGAGATCTAATCGGGAGATGGGAGGAAGGACCTGCGATTGTGCGATAGCCGTTGATCTAGGGGAGGGATGAACGGCTGGGATTGAATCGGCAGTCAGCGGGGAAGGCTTGCAATTGGAGGAAATGGGAGTGCGATGAGCACTGACCGTCCGATCAACCGACAGATCAATGGTGGGGACAACAATCGGAGGGGCAGGTGCGATTAACGCTGAGCCGTCAGATTGTGAAACAGATGGACGGCTGGGATTAAATCGGCGGATCGCAATCGGAGGTCGGAGCGCAAGGTTTGCGATTGCGATTGAGCGGGGGCTGCGATTAAGCGCTGGCCGTTAGATCGGCGGGACAGATCAACGGTCTGGATGCAATCGGGGGATTGCAATCGGAGGAGGGAGCAGAAGGCTTGCGATTAGCGGAGGACCGTCGGATCAGGAGGGGAGATCAGCGGTCAGGATTGAATCGGAAGATCTCAATCAGGGCGGCACCGTTGTGAGTTGCGATTGCGATCGAACGGGGGTTGCGATTGGCGCTCCACCGTTGGATCAGAACAGCAGATCGACGGTGAATAATGCATCGCGGGACTTAAAGCGTTAAAAATATCGCATCGGGACTTTGGAGTTTACAAAGGAAATGCGCCCGCTGACAGCTCCGATTGTGATTGGCGCTCGGGACCTAAGCGCTTGGTCCCAGCGCCGGGGCACATGTGGGGAAGTGGTTAAGGGACCTGTGGTAAGGGGCTAAGCCCTATATTAAGGTCGGAAAGAGGGTTTTTTAGCCCATTTTAATGGATTTAAGGGCTGGGGAAGGGGAACGATAGATGGAGAAAGGGGAGAAAAGGGAAAACAAAGGGTAGGGGAAGAAATTAAAGGGGATTTTGGGGGGATTTGAGGGGTAAATGGGGAAATAGAAGGGGAAGACAAGGGGGAAGAAAAGAGGCTAAATGAGGGAAAAATAAAGGGAATTCGGACAAAGGGAAAGAGGGGTAACTGATGTATGTTGCAGGGGCAAAGGGAGGAATGATAGGCCCTTTTAGCAATTTACTAGCAGAGGGGGATTTGTATTAGGCACAGCAATTGAGAGACTTCAAGGAGGATGGATTTTCAGGGGAAAGGCATTCCTTGAAGACTCAACAATGATTTAGCCCCCTATTTGTTTGTCAAAAATTTCATAGGGGGGGCTAACAGCTTCCACGCCTTTCTTCAAAACTTCCATTTCATTTTTTGCTACTCTTTGCAAGAGCGAAATTTGGTGCACTTTCTCTTGTAATTTTGATAGATCATGTTGCAATTCTTCATCTTCATGAGTCATAGTAGATTATTTTGAGGGCTTAATGGGTGTTTAATTATTTTTAAGAGGCATTTAAAAACCCAATACTGAAATATATTCTCAATAGGCCCTTGAATCACTTCAAACTGATTTTTTACACAAGACTTATGCAATTCAGAAACAAATACACACCTTTTTCTTGCTTTTGAGGAGCTTGATATTGAAAATGAATTATCTCTTTGATTTAGAATCTTCAATATCTAAAATTTGGCCCCAAGGTAGCACTATGAATCCTCTTTCAAATTCCATAGGTCTGACCTAATTTGGATTCTTCAAGCCAAATTTATGTCCAATCTCTCACAATGACCTAATTATGGACTGGTTCAGTAGATTGAACTTGTACGACTTGCCATGTGCCATTGTTTACTCCTTCGGCTCTGAAATTGATAGACATGAAACCAAAGTTTTTTCAATTATAGCCACTTTTTACAGCATTCCAATCCAATGCTCAGAGAGAGAGTTATGTAGATTTTCCCACAATTGCCTCTTTGAGATGAAATTCGAGAGCCTGAAAACGCCCTAAATTCCACAGACCATATCTCTGAACATATTGCGAACCAAGCTATGAAATTTTTCGAAGATGTTCCTCGGGCTTTATTCTTCGCGCTCTAAAAAATTCAGCTTCTAACCCATCGTAGAAAAAATTTTATAGTGAAAATGCCACGATGACCTGTTTGGAGCAGTGAAACCCTAGAATCCAAAGCTCTGATACCAAATGTTGTGAAACCAGCTCCAAAAATAGAAGAAAAGAGAGATAAATGCCTTAGAAATCAGCCACTTTGAGGGGAAAACCTCCAATAGATTACATAAATGAAAAATTCTTGGATGATACAAATTAAAAATGCCCCTTTCTATATATAGGAGTCCATGGGGCCACAATGTAATCCTAGCCGACCTAACAATAATAATTTACGGGCACAATAATAACAATATGGGGGTTACAGGGGTACAAGAATAACAATAAGGGGGTTAAACTAACAAAAATAAGGGATTATACTAGTAATATAGGGACCTAACATTTAACCTTTATAATATTGAGTTAAAATTAAACAAATTAGAAAATTTATTCATAATTCGGTATGTCGAGTCTATAGATTACAATAATCTTGAGCCCCCTACACTTACAAGAGATTGGAGATCTATCTAAATTCCTTTGCCTATATCCTTGAAAGTGATCCCATGGGCATGCTTAATTTATACCTACTGGTATCTTTCTGAATATTAGCATTACCACTTCGAGGTGCTTCTAAGTTTATTTAGTACCTTGGGGTAATCTCAGGTATAATGCTCACTTCATTAGTTCAAGACTGATCTACTTTCCCTCACAAGTGATCTATAATTATGCAAGAATGGAACAGAATACACATATAACCATAAATACAAATATGTAGTGGAAATGACACTTCATTTCATTAATATCAAAGAACTGAAATTTGTTTACAGACAGAATGGAAATAAACTAGCGAGGGCATTGGTAGCTTATCTCTAAGAAGAGATGTGGCGGCTACAGGCCTATGAATTGTGTTAAAATGAGGCTCGAGGGCTTATTTATTATTTAGAAATAATGGAAAACCCTAAACATCCAAAACCCTAACCCTAGGAGATGAAGCGCCAAAACTATGGGCCTGGTTTGGGTAAATTGGTGTTTCGAATTCCCGGGGACGTAACTTTGGCATATGATCTCCATTTGACGTGCACCATACCTTGTTATAAATATATATTTTAGGAATATAAATTTTTCTGTGAGAAACATAGGCCCATAGACCCATGTTTCTCTCGGTTTTCCCAAAAAATGTCATTTAGGGCCTCAAAACGGCTCTGGAAGTTCAAGACCTGAAAACCTGCTAAAAATAGTAAGTCATGTCGAAACTGAAAAACTGAAAGAGACAATGGTCGGACCCAAAGTGGAATAGGTGGGTGACCACCAATATCCACCTGGATCATTCCTCCCTTATTAGGAGGCAATTTTCCCCATTGTGTTGAGTTCCTCCATAAGATGAGGAAATTTCTACTGAACTTGGGCCCTAGTGAACCACTTGCTTTGGTGCAAGAGGTGGCCAAATTTGACAACCCAATACAGTTGGATCTTCTGTTGGCGAGTGTTATTTATTTGCATGTACATGATACCATCTGTGGTGGCCTGTTCCGTGCAGTATGGGTTTAACTCTGTTGTTGTGTGTTGTTCTGCAATGCTAGAGGTGTCCAGTAGAGGTGGGAAGCAGGGACGAAGGCATTCCACATTGAATACTGGGTGCAGACCAAGGAATGGTTGAATACTGAGCTCAAAGGAATTTTTCCCTACAACCTTTGTGATGGTGTACAACCCATATCAGAGTGGGTGAAGCTTGCAGTGGGGTCCAATGAGGTGCTCCTTCTGCAAATGTAGCTACACTTTGTCGCCCACATAGAATTTGTGTGGCACCCAATGTTGATCATGTCGTTGCTTGTACTTAGCATTGGCTCTGTCCAATATGTCATGAATATGTTGGCGGATGTGCTAAATGCACTAGATGAAGCTATTCGCTTTGTCAGCTTCAGAATGGACATGATCTGAATTGTCCTGAGTAGCCGCAAATGGCATGGCTACGTCAATGGGACATAGTGGCTGGAATCTCAAGCCCACCTGAAAGGGGTTGTGGTCAGTTGAGCTATGGAGAGCCTGGTTGTAACTGTGTTGTACATAGGGGAGGCTCTCATCCCATTTTCGTGGATGCTTTGAATTGTACATGTGCAGAATGTGTACAATCATCCTGTTGACGACCTCTGTTTGGCCATCAGTTTGGGGATGGAAAGATGTGGAATTGTTGAGCTTGGTGTCCATAATTGACCAGAGGTTGGACCAAAATCTACTGAGGAAACTCCTATCTTGATCTGATATGATAGACTGTGGGATCCCAAAGTGCACCCACACTCGTTCAAAGAAGAGTTTAGTAGTGGCTTCTATTGTGATATTTTTCTTGTAGGCTGCTATAATTTCCATATTGGAGAATCTGTAGATAACCACAAAAATACAATCATTTCCATGCTAAGTAGAAGGAAGGTTCGACATGTAATCCATGGAGATGGTTTCCAAGGTCAACGAGGGGGAGGTAGTGGAGTATAGAGGCCTTGCTTCTTGATGGTCAGTTTGGAAATGGCGCAAGCAGTGCAGGATATAATGTACTTCTCAACATCCTGTCGAAGGTTTGGACAATAGAAATACTTCTGCAGTACTGCCACTATTTTCTCGACCCCGAAATGACTAGTGAATCAACTGTAGTGTGCTTCCCATATCATCTTGGCATGCTCACTTGAAGGAACACAAAGGTGTCTTAGGTGACATAACAATGCATCTTGGAGGTGAAAATTTGGAACTTGTGCACCCCCCAAGAGTGCCTTGTATGTGTGGCCGAATTCTGGATCGCTCTCATAGAGAAGCAGCCAATTAGAAGTCTTGTGCCCACAAGAGTTGAGAACGGTGGTTAGCGCCACGATCGGTGGTCGGCTGAGGAAATCTGAAACATTATTGGTGCTACCCTTCTTGTACTTGATGTTCAAATGAAACTGTCGCAGATATGTGGACCACTTATAATGGCGATCATTCTACAACTTCCCTTATGTCTGTATGAACTACAGGGGCCGATGATATGTGCGGATGATTGTTTCCTTTGCCAAAATGTAATGCTTCCATTGTCGATAAGCCTGCACAATGGAATACATTTCTTTGTCATAAGTGGGATACTTGCGAATTGTGTTGACGGACAATGTCTCATAGTGATATTCCACTGGATGCCGATCTTGAGTCAGAAATGCCCCAATAGCATAGTCAGAGGCATCTGTCTCGATCTCAAATGGTTGTTGCAAGTCTGGTAATGTGAGCACTGGGGTAGAACAGAGGCAATGTTTTAATTCTATGAACTCCTTCTATTGAGATTCCGACCAAAAGAATTTTTCTTTCGCTCCTCCCTTTTTGACTTGACTCAAGGTCCAAGTGATATGAGAGAATTCCAACACGAACCTATCGTAAAATTAGCAAGACCCAGAAATCTGTAAAGCTCTGTTAGAGTGGTTGGGGCTGGCCAATCCCGAATGACTTGGATCTTGGTTTGATCCACATGAACCACCCTTTCATCAATAATGTATCCTAGATATTGAACCTGGGTCATGCCAAAAGTGCACTTCTCCAAATTGGCACACAACTTGTGTTGCTGTAGTGTTTGGAGGGCTTGTTGGATGTGGTGGAGGTGCTCTTCCCAAGTCTGGATAAAGATCAAAATGTCATCCAAGTACACCACTACAAATGAGTTGGTAAATGGTCGCAAGATGTCGTCCATCAACCTCATGAAGGTTGCGGGAGGATTCGTCAAACCAAAAGGCATGACCAACCATTAGAAAAGGCCCTCCTTAGTATTGAAGGCAGTATTCCACACATCGAAGGGTTCAATTGGTACCTGGTGATACCCAGACTTCAAGTTGATCTTGCTGAAATATTTCTCTCCTTTGAGTTGGTCCAGAAGGTCATCAATCCGTGGGATTGGGTACCTATTCCAGACAGTGATCTTTTTCATCACCTATACTCCTCTAAAACCTTGTCCATTTGTTGTTGCATGTAGAGGAGCCCTGTATGGAGGTTGTGGCCACAATATTCGTCTTGCCCTAGGGGCGGATCATCAGGAAAACAAATTTCTTGGTTTGGGAAATGAGCTTACTGCATTGTTTTGCAATAACCAAAGAGATAGCGGTAGACGGTGGTACCTTTGGTAACTTGTACAACTTATTTCCCAAAGTAACAATAACAGTGCGAGGTCGAGACTCATACATAGCATGTCACTTCCATAAGTATGGTTTGCCTAATAAGACATCAGAAACATCAAGAGGAGAAATGTCACATAATATGTCATCTGTGAAGGGCTTAATGCTATAGGGAAGGTGACACTGCTGGCTGACGCGAAGATCCTGACCTTGGTGAAGCCACTCGATGGTGTATGGTTGTGGGTGTTCTATGGTCAGCAATCCCAATCGCTTGATGACATCTTCTAAAATGAGGTTATTTTGGCTTACATTGTCACCAATGAACTATAGTGGGGAACCCTTTACCCACATATGGGAGTGGAAGATACGTTCCTCCTCCTCTGGATCTTCTAGTTCCTCCTTCTAGATCTTCGCAGTGGCAATAATGACATTGGGATCCACATCAGTAATTTGTTTCCCTTTACCATTCCGCTTGTCAGGTTCTAATTCAGAGTCAGAGCATGCATCTGATTCAGAATCCCTCATCTCAGCCACCAGCGATTGCTTGGCTTGACACTCACTTGTGTTGTGAGTGGAGCTCTTATGGAACTCACACCACTTTCTCGTGTCCTTATTTGGCTTCGCGGTGTTGTTCTTTGATTGTGGCTTTGACAAGTTTTCTTGGGCTGAAATGCCTTGGATTTTTCCTTTGTTCTACAATTTGGGGGCACCTTTCCCTTGCTTTTTATTCGCAGATCCAAAGTCTTGCTTCTTCTGTTTGAATTTATGCTCAACCTTAGCAGCATACTGGTATGCCATACCAAGCGAAGAGATGTGGAGGAACTCCATTTCCTCCTGAATGTATCTATGCAGACAACTGTGATACTTCAGCATCAAATGTTTTTCTGAATATTTGATACCCAAATTTGTGCGTAGGGTATGGAACAAATTTGCCAGCTCATGCACATCTTGATCCCTTTGTTGCAGTAGCATGGTCCATTGTAAGTACTTGTCCTCATATCTCCCCATGGGATAGTATTGTTCCTTGATGGCGTCTCAGAAAGAATTCCAAGTGGGTACGGCTGAAAGCAGAGAGGGTTTTGTCTCTTCCTTTTTCTCACAGTAGGTTTCCCACTAGTCCTTGACATGGGGGGTAGCTTTGAGGAGTGCAAAAATAATCTTCTCCCGGTCAGAAAAGTCATGAGCCGAGAAATATCATTCTAATAGATTCAACCATCTATCTACAGAATTTGCATCTATTTGACCCTAAAATATGGGAATGTCAAAATTTACATATACCTTAAAGGGAGTCGCACCTTTAGAGTGGCTATTGGATGCAGATGTGCCACTGGTGGGCAGTCGTTGAAGGATCTGGGCAAATTTATCCATCATCGTGTTCCTTTATTTTTCGAGGGCCTCCTCGAGCAATATTTTGATAGGATCTCATGCTCCCTCATCTTTATTTTCATCCTCCATGGGCGACCCTCAAGGTTTGCGAGGTTGTTCTTGCAAAGGTTCCACCAGATCGAGCCCTAACTCCTTATACCCCGACCTCGTTGGGGACATGCGAAGAAGGATCGAGAAAAAGCAGACCGCTCTAATAACACTGATCCAGATTTATGCAGAAGTGCAACATAATACACATATAACCATAAATACAAATATGCAGCGGAAATAACACTTCATTTCATTAATATCAAAGAACTGAAATTTGTTTACTGACAAAATGGAAATAAACTAGCTAGGGCACTGGTAGCTTATCTCTGAGAAGATATTTGGTGGCTACAGGCCTTATAATTGTGTTACAATGATGCTTGAGGGCCTATTTATTATTTAGAAACAATGGAAAACCATAAACATCCAAAACCTTGACCCTAGGAGATGAAATGCCAAAACTATGGGCCCCGTTTGGGTAAATTGGAGTTTCAACTTCCTAGGGATGTAACTTTTGCATACGATCTCTGTTTGACGCGCACCATACCTCGTTAAAAAGATATATCCGAGGAATTGAAATTTTGATGTGAGCAACATCGATCGGTCCATGGACCCATGTTGCTCTTGGCTTTCCCAAAAAACATCGTTCAGGGCCTCAAAATGGCTTCGGATGTTCAAGACTCGAAAAACTGCTAAAAATAGTAAGTCATGCCGAAACTAAAAAATGAAACAGACAATGGTGGGGCCCCAAGTGGAATAGGTGGGTGGCCACCAATATCCACCTGGATCAACAAGTTACTATACTAGCTTATCACCATTTACTTTCATTTAGATTGATTAAAAGAAAACCAATTCCCATTGACTTGCCTTTCGAAAACCTCCATGATGATGGTTTGCACTAATATTTCACCATTTTAGCCAATTTTCAATGATTTTATTGACAAAAGGATTTCAAGGAGGCAGGTTTTTTATTTTACAAGTTTTCCAGTAGTCTTGAAGTCCAAGCTTACTTACACTAGATGGATATTACTGGGTTGGACTTATTTATCTCTGGGTTACACTGTTAACACACACAAACACACACACATAATCCTCTATTATTACCTTGTGAGTATTGTAGTGTAATCCCTACAATGTGTATTTCCAACACTATCAATATTAATCATTTGATATAGCCCCACTTGGCTCTTATTTATACATTGTCTTAGGTTTATAACATTCTATATCTCCATTCAAAATTTACAAAATTTATCTTTAAGTATGCCCAATCAGCCCCCTTGGGTATACCAATACACCATACAGGGTATTAAACCCTCTTATTTCTTTTACTATCTCCTATATAAATATTTTTAATTTATTCTGCATTGGGTTTCCCTATCATCTTCTAATGGACATTTCACCCCTTATTATGAGTGTTTTTCCCAATGCTACTTTAATATCTTTCTTTTCTGCTTGCTTCCCATACACATATAAGTTTTATTCATTTATTGGGATTCATAATTTTCTTTACTACAAGTATTTCCTTCATTAACCAGTTCACTAGTCAACATCCAACTTGCACGAGGAGATAGTCAATCCAATCATTACTTTCTGATTGTATATAGGGTAACAATTAAATATTGTTACTTTGGCACCAATAGTATCCTTTACTCCTTTTTATATATGTCTCCATTACCAACAATCTATACTAGATATTTACGATTATTGATCGTATATTGTCTATAAATTTTCATTATTATTTTTTCATACTAACAAAAGGATCTTGTAACTAAAAATAGAAAAACATCACACAGATAACCCTGAAATTTTCAGGGTGATTTCAATTTCAATCCCTACCTATTTTCTCAACATTCTTATATGACATTTATAATTATTTAACAATATGGTAGTGTTGTTGTATGTTATTCATACATATACATGTCTCCAGATTTATTTATGCATATATTTCTTCTTTTTTCTTTGCTTAGTATCCAACAATGGTGGAGTATAATTCACTACCTAAATCTTCCAAACAGTCGCTACTCCCTAAGTGCCCAACATACCAATTTTTTAGGTAATAATCTCCATCAATATTTCAATACTCAAGTTATTCATAGATGTTTATATTCATGATTCTTGTCCTCAATTTTGTATTGCTTTAAACATCATAGTGAATATAGATCGAAGTACCCATATCGCAATATTAATTTAGGTAAGCATGAAAACATTTGGTCCCATAGGAAAAGTTGACATATTTCTAGCTCTCTTATCTATGAGAGTTTGTTTCCTTTTTCTCTTAAATAGGCCACAATGTTGAAACCTTTGTTGTGATACCACTTGTAACATACTCTACCGAAAATAAATAAATAAATAAATAAATCGTTTTTACCCAAAAGCATACTAAAGATACATATCAACTTGTAATTTTTTTTACCTAGCACCTAACTGTCTAAATATTTCCTCCCATATTTAATCAAAATAGTATCAAGGAAATATTAAATGCTGGTACATAACTATTTAACCCAAGCAATACAACAATAGTATATACATCATGTTGGCCCAGTTTACAAGCTATTTATTTATTTTAATTAAACAACCTTGAAATTATATGTAATGCCATTCTCAATTGTTTAACACGCTAAACTGGTTTTATGCTTATGTGCCAGTTGGTCTTGAGTTTAATTGTCCATCTAACATGAAACCTTGGGATTCCTCCCAAACCTAGGTGCACACAGCTGGATTTACCCCCTACGTCACACGTAGATATCACAAGCTTATGATCCAATGGTCTTGCACGTTTTTGGATGCTTGGTAACCACAGCCTTTTCATGGTGAGGTAGTCCGCCATTTTCTATTCTAGAAGTTGCCAAAAATAAATTTGCTGCCAAACTCTTATGAATTCATTTCCCTTGCCAGGAAACTACTGAACCTTGCTATTATTTTCCTATTTTTTATGGGAGTCAAGGGTTAGGATTTTTTCTTGTTCTTCTTCCGAGACTTACTCTGGTCAGACTGTTAACACAATTTTTTTTTCTCTTGGGTTTATCAGATGAGTGGAATTTTGGGTCCAGTATGGAGGCTTGTAACTTACAGGCGACCCGATTTTTATTTAAATGAGAAAGTATAATTATTCCTCTCTACAAGGGTTATTTTATTTTACACCTATAGGGACTATTGTAAATAGTTACGATAATTCTAATACTAAATTTCTTGAATAACAGGTCAGCCCATGTATTTTCCAGTCCATGAAATGTAAATGATGTAGACTTCCGAGCATAGTTCAAATTCCTGTTCGATTTTGGTTAACCCCTTATTCTAGTTTGACATTTTTTTCTCACCTTGTTTAATTCGGTGATCTTGCAGGTGTATATTTTTCTTTAACAAATATGTCATTTTCTTTTCAAACGTTGTTGAGGCTACATGCTCTAAGGCTCCCAGGTTACTGATTCTCAGTCCTTCTTATGAAAGGGTTTTCCTGTAGGTTCCTCTACCAAAACGTAATAGGGTTTTGTTTTCTATTTTTAGTGTTTAAGAAGGCGAGTCGAGCTGCTGAGCCTTAATTGCTTCCTGGCTCTTTTAATTTCCATTCTTCCCATTGTAATACAACTTGTCTAGGGCCAACATTATGATTTTAATAGTTTTTTTTATTACATAATGGATATCCACCAGTATATTTTGACTGGGAAGAACACGACAGTGTCTGTGTGTTCCATTCGAAAAAAATTTCTTGAACATTTTGTTTGGTATTGTATGAACATGGATTTACTATAATGATATTTTATACATGGGTTTACCTAATCTTGCTCATTTTTTCATTGCAGATTTTCTCTATTTTTTTTTTCCGCAACTGACATGATTGTTTGAAAATATTGTTATTAGTTTACTGTTTTTCTTAATTAAACATTCCATATTGCGAACTCGTGCTATGGTCTTATATTTCTCTTGTCTTGCAAGAATTTGTTATGAGTTTTTATGGTTTTCCATAACAGTTCCTAGTTGCTGGTACGGCCAGATTCCCGAGGGAACTAAATTGGTATTTCCAGTTAGTCTTTAACACTGTTAAGATTTGTTGTCACCACATGTTCAATATCATAAACACATTTCATTGGTAGCAAGGTAAAGCAAGAATTTATGTTACTATTGATATCCCATGCCTGTTAGGAATTAAAAAAAATAACTTAGAAAACTTAGTATTTTTTTTGGGGCTTATAGGATGGCCTATCTGGGCCTGCCTCAAGTCCTCTGAAATTTAATGTTGCACCCAAAATGGTCTTGGCTTCCAAACTTCGTCTAGATGGTTGTTGGACTAAACTAGTACAAATTAACTATTTCTTAATTAAACATTCTCACATAGTCCTGATGATGAACCACACTGGTTGGTTCGAAACGCGTCGACCTCGTTCTTTTGCATGTGATTACTACCGAAAGAATTTCTACAAATTTATATTATACCCTTGTGATGAATGAATCGGTTTGACATTTAACTATTATGATTCCACAACATAGTTCCATATATAGTTTATACAATTATATGTTCCATTGATTCTCTGGCTCCTTTTCAGAAATACCCTTATGTATTTTAATCAAAATGGTAACTACAAAAGCACCATTATTTACAAAGCAAACATTTCCAAAAATAACTTATCAGAATTCATGCCTTTAACTAGTATCAAGGTAAGATACTTATCTGTTCCAGATTGATTAGGTTTCCATAGGAAATCACTAGGGAAGGGAGAAGTATCCTCCCAACCAACAAGCAATGTAAACTACCTATTATCCCCCAAGCCACTTCACTTTCAGGTCAATTTTTATTCTAGAAAAAACCCCAACTAGGTCTATCTAGGGCCTATTTTCTTGTGATTCACATAGACTCGTCAGTCTGTTCAAAAAATTCAACTGGTATTCCACCAACTCAGGAATATCCTGTAAGGAAGCATCCTGCCTACTCTCCACAACGTCCTGTCTAAGATTATTTCCACTCCTCTTGATTTCCTCAGGTTTTTTTCCTCTCCTAACCCTCTTGGATTTCTTTTCCCAAAATGAGATATTTATCACTTGGGGAGGAGTAACTATTCAATAACTATCTACTGAGTGAAATTCTCATCTAGAATTATTACCTTCTTGTAATTTTGCATGGCTAACCTTAACAATATTTTTTAATGTTATTAGCATAAATAAAATAAAATAAAACTAATAACCAATTTCACTTCAGACCTTTTTCTCCGACCCACTGTTTAACGAATTTTTTCCAGCAAAGGTAATTAATAATAAAAATTCCCACTAAGGGGTGTTACATACCCCCCCCCCCTCCCTAGGTGAAACACCATCCTCAGTGTTTGTTCCATCCCTTGTTATAACAAAAAAAGGCATGAATTATGTATAGGAGATTCATCTGCCTAAGTTGCCTCAACCAGGTTAAAGTGTCTCCACTGCACTTTAACCTGGCTAATAACTCACTTCCATGGCGTGATTTCTCTCCAATTGAATAGAAACAAAGATTCAACCAGGAATTATTCGTATGGTTTTGTTGGGGTCCTGTGATTTGGCTGATTGGAAAACCAAATGACAAGGCAACATATAAACCAAGCTTTAGAGCTCTAGGATCTAGCCCTCCTAGTCTCAGAGAGGGATCTCTCAATATATTTGTAAGGATATAGCTTGATTTATTTTAAGGGTTTAGTTTAGGCTAGTTATTAAGTACAAGTTTGTTTGTTTGGGTTTGGTTGGTTGGACATGAATGATCTAGGAAACATAGATAGAAAGGGGAAATATAAGAGCCATTGGGCAATGGAATCAAGAAGAAGTTATAACATGCTCAATCAATGGATATGGGATATTAAAGGAAAAATCTAACTTGGCCAGTGGATCTTGGGTTTGGTGGATGAAATAAAATGGACATTAAGGATTTAGAAGAAGAAGCAGAACTAAGGGAAATTAAGAATCCTTAATTATATGTACCTCTCAACAAAGGGACTTAAAACATTATCTGAACATGAAGAGGCATTCCATAGACAGGGCTAACCATAAATTCTAGAAACCATGCTTCAGAAAATAATAATTCCAAGACAAACTTCTCAAATGAAATCTAGGAGTCGAGGAGAACTCTATTTCATCCAAATATTTCACCTTCAAGGATAAGAAAACATTCAAGATTCACAAATAATTGCATTCATAGAAGAGGGAACTCCTAGACATCTAGGACTACAATTATAAATACCTTCAAAACAATTATCTCAGCAAGAACATAGGGTATGATCAAAACAAACCTCTCTGGCAGACTGTAAACAATGGTACTTTAAAGGGAGACTTCAGAAACAATTTTCAAGTGGCAGCAAGTAAGCAAGGAAAACCATAAATCATTCTTGAGACCAACTGTTTGAAATATTTCTGAAATAAACAAGTTTAAGGGTTCAAGAGTAGTTAAAATACTCAATGAAACCTTCAGCAGATGAAAACATAAAGACAGTGAAGAGAAAATAGGTCTAAGGTGCTTCTAGGAGACATTTCTTAGCCTAAACGCTTTACTCTACTGTAAGTAAACAATGATGGAACAAAATGGAAAACATGAAATAAAAATTAATAGATTATAATACATCACCAACGACCATGCTTAGGGATCCAATGATAGAGCCTTCTCATTAACAAAACATGTCAAAACATCATCATTCTTCCAATACTTCAATTTCTTCTTAGTCTTCAGCCAGACTATGTACAACATCAAAGAGTTCGAATGCCAGCAACCAACCCCTAACAAAGAGCTCCTCATAGAGTATTTATAGAAGAATGAGGAGGTGGAACTCTTTTTAGGGTTCAAAATGTTATTAATTACAAAGTAAATGCATTCCTAGCCTTGAAAACCACGCAGGGCATAATTTAGGAATGAGTTGCACTACGTCTCTATTTAATAACTCTGTCTTTACTTCCTGAGGATAAAGTAGGTGAAAAGAGTGGGTTTTAAGGCTTTCCCATGTCTTAAAATAACTTCTCTGACTGTCAAAAGATGTTCTGTCAGTGTGATAACTGTCAAAGTGTCTTTTTAGGTGAAAAGCAGGCTACAGGTGGCTTCAGATATTTTGATGAATTAACTGCTCTATCCTGATGTATTCGAGGCTGATTTTAGCCTAATATTTCTTTAATCTCATCAATAAACTGTGTTCAGGCCTGATCTCACTTTTTGCCTTTATAGTCCTTCATGTTGTATTTAATCTTTATCTGATTTCTTTAAAACTTCTTTGTCTGCCTTTAACTGTGTTTTGATCTTTTAAATTGCCGATTAAGCCTTTTAATCTTTGAACCTTTATGCTTAACCTTTGTCTTCATTTAAGCCTTAATCGTTGTCTTCTTTGTTTTACCCTTGGTGTCTTATGTCTCTGTGGGTGGAGGGTTTCATTCAACCAATGCTCATGAGACATTAGTTGAGCACTAAAAAAACCCTGAAGGTCCTCTTTCTACATATTGGAGCCAAGGATCGTCATCCTGAGGCTCTCTACAACAATATTTCTATGAGACGGATTCAACATTAAATTACCATGAAACCTGCAACCAAACAATAAACAATTAAATAAAACCTGCTCTTCGTGGTTTACTGCATTCAGAGGCTATGGCTAGGGCAGAGGAGGGATGTAGAGGAGGGAAACTACAGCAGAGGTGAGATTTCATGGCGAAAACCAGGCGGAGAAAATTTTAAACGGGATTATGGCGCGAAATATGAAAAAGTGGTTTTGCAAAACCAGAAATGTTTTTCGTGCAAGGTTCAGGCGGTTAGCGGTTTTGGGAGTTTTGAACGCGATATGGTTCATTTCTTTACACATGGCTTCTGCAAAACCGGCCATTTTGCGCTCAACATGCACAGTGGGGGAAAGGGGGCATTGGAGCGCGTCAATCGTCTGATCTGCGGGGATGTAGTTCAATGGTGGTAAGCGAGCGTGATGGGAGGAAGATGCTCAGGCGAGGAGATAGTGGAGGATAGGTGGTTGGCAAAGAAAGGGCTGGTGAACGGTTAGTGGAAGGTGAGCCAGCGGGTGACATGGGCTATTTTTCTGGGTAGCGGGATGTTTATCGGCCGGATGGAAAGGTGGGAGATGCAGCAATAGCCGTCAGATCATGAAGAGCCACGATGGAGATCTACTCGCAGGGGTGAAGGGATAAGAGATGGTCAGGGAAATGGAGGAGAATCAATGGCCATCGGATCTGGAGAAGATCGATGGCTGAGATCAACTATGGGGGGACTATAGAGGTACGGAAGAAAATCTCGGGGTGTGCCTCTGCAGTGAATCTCAGTCATAGATTTGATATCTCCCATAGTCAAAAGGGTCAATTGCGGGAGCACTGGGGAGTACGAGCCACTTTGGCCGGGTGCCCCCGCAATGAAAAAGTGCCATCCGATTTGGTGGAGATCAACGGCTAAGATTTGGTGAGGAGAAACATCATCATGGAGGGAATATATAAGAAAAGGGGCTAGAGGTAAGTGTGGAGGTAGATTATGAAGTGAAGGGGGCTTAGGTAAAGGCAGAAAATGTGGTCCCGTGGGTGATAGATAGGACCAAGGTTTTTAAGGGAAAAAAGGGGCCAAGGCTTAGCAGATGGTCAGGTTCTTAGGCTATATGAAGAAAAAGGGCAGAGGGTTAAGCCTGCAGGGGCTTAATGCCCATTTTTAGAAATGTCAAAAAATAGGCCAAAAAGTGGGTTTTTTTAGCCTTCTTTGGTGTTCCGATAAGTATAAAAAGGAGGTTTAAACCATTATAAAGGGGTTTTAATGGTTTAAGATGGTTTTTGTAGGAAATGAAGGATCAATGAAGGGAATATGAGGGATTTGAAGGGAATTGTGAAGATGAAATGGAGGGAATAAATGATGGAGATGAAGCCATGAAAAACAGTTTTCTCTTTGGAAAAAGCAATATTTTTAGGTGAATACATTAGTGAGATGGGTTATTTGGATAATGAACATGGCAGGACTTCAAGAACTCACAGATTTACTTGAAATTTGTTTCTTGAAGGCCACAAACTTGTTTTGGCCATCTTTTGTTATGAAAAAAATTATGGATGGCTAACAGTGGCTCCACTTGCGGAGGACAGCTATCCTTTTAGGTGTCTAGAACCTCAGCTTATGAAATCTCTGAGTTTGAGTAGATCAGTGCCTTATCCATTGGGCAAAATTTCTTTTTTTTCTTGCTAATTTCTTTGCATTTTGACAATTATTCAATGACCTGCAGCATGAAAACTCTTTTAAAATAGCACCTCTACCTACCCCAAAACTACTTGTCCTAGCATTTTTTCTTCTCTTGAGTGCACTTGGACTTGGCAAACTCTTTGACATTTTATTTTTGAAAACAGAAAGATAAAACTATCTAATGCTACCCTTATTTCTTCCAAGATTCTAGATTAAACAGTTGGACTCTTAATTCTCTACCTAATCTACTATCTGTCAAGATTAAGCTGTTTGACAAATCTGCATTCTCTACATTCTAAAACACAAATTTAAACACAGACAAACCAGGATTAAACAGTCTGATTTGTTGTAGTGTCTATGGCATAAGAAACCAGTTGCTCATAGACTTTTATTTGCAGAAAATTAAAACAAAATTGTGAAGGCTTAAGATCTAAAAATAAAAATCATCATTACCTTCTTTTTTAGCTCTGATTTTGATCTTTTTGAGCTGTCCTCTTCTTCTTTTCCTGGTTCAAGTTTTTAGCATTTTAGAACCAGCCTTTTTTTCTTTCTTTGGCTCAATTTTTTATCATGTTTGAACCATTTTTTCTTCTATCCTAATCTATTCTACTGATAAGCCAAGATTAAAAAGTTTGGCAAATCTCCTTCACTAACCTATCAGTAGTAAATTGAAATTTATTTGGTCATGATTAGGTTGTATGACCAAATAACAGTGCTCTTTTAAGTAGTGGCATTTAGGCTTGCACACTTTCAGATTTTTCTTTTCTTTTTTGGTATGGGGCTGTACCTTTCTTCTTTTATATCTACCCTCTTTTCTCTTTTTCTATTTTTTTGTATTTTTTCTTTTTCTTTCAAAGAAAAAAAAAACTAACTAAATGCTCAAAGGCTAAGCTTTATTGCATTCCTATCTAACCTAATCTAACCTGGAAAATTTACATATTTAGCTGATGAACTCCCTTTTCCAATATAGCCAATCAAGTAAATGGTTCCATGATTGGTATTTGCTCATCTCCTTGAGCATGCTAGACAAACAAAAGGACCACTCCCATCTCACTTGTTTTTTAGCAGCAATGCTAAAAAATCTTCTTGCTTTTGTTAATACACTGCTCCTAAAAACCTTTATCCCTTCTTCAAATATCTTCAAGAAATGAGCATAGGGATCTTGAAATAAAGCATGGTTATGAATATTTGGAAGATAAGTTTCAACCAGGATTACCTTTTCCTCCACTGGATCAAGATTAAGATTCTTTTGAGAAAGAACTTCTTCCTCATCTTCATTAGCATCTGAACTAGAGGACTCATCATAAATTGCAGTGTTGTCCTCTTGCAGTCCTGGTATGTACTGACTCAGTGGACTGCACTCTGTGAAGAGGTCACCATGTTCTTGGGCAAGGTTATTTTTAATTAACTCCACCTTTTCAGGGGAAGGCTCCTTATCTTCAGCTTGCTCAAGAAATTCCTCTTTCTTCTAAACCTCATCATGACAACTGATAGATTGTTGATTCCCAATTATGTGAAAGCTATTTCTGATGGGATGCATTCTTTGATTACTTCTTTCAAGCTGATGATAATGAAATTCATGACACCAATCCATTGTTGGTTGCCCTGCATGATTAGTTTCTATTTGTAGCTTATCATCATCACTAGACTGATCAAAAATTGGAAAATCATTAGTATAAGCAATTTCACCAATCAAGCATATTGGGTTATCAGTTTGTTTTTCTTTAAGCCGATCTAAAATTTTATTTACTATTCAAGACAACAAGGTTCAGTAGGTAGATGAGAAAAAGTGTTTTGTTCAAATGAAGTTTTGAGGGCTGGTTGTTTGTTTAATATTTGATCAATTTCTTCTTTTGTCAAAAGAGGAGGAGTTTTTATTTTTCTTTCGACAGAAGTACAACAGTCCTCTTTCTCTTATGTTGACTGATTCTGAGGCTGTATGTCTTTTTTAGCCTCTCCTAGTGAATCTTTACTTGTGCTTACAGGGAAAATTTGAGGATTTTCTTCTATTTCAGGTTCTGTGTTTCCTACGAGGCTTATTGTTTCCTCAAAGCACTGCTCACTTTTTGCATTTGCATTTTGGTCATAAAGTTCTCTTAGCAGTGCAATACAAGATAAAGGTATGCTATCAGGACTTTCTTGACAACCTTCTTCATTGTTTTCTTTGTAATCTTGCTCATCATACATATTCTGCTTGTTGTATATGTCTTGTAGTGGTTGAGTTTGTGTTTGATCAGGGAAAGACATAGGTTGCTATGGATAATAAACATCTGTATTAACCTCATGCCTTTCCAATATTTTATCAAGTATGTACATAATTTTTTCCATTATGTCCAATAATTTATCTAGTTTAGCTTCTCTGTCTATACTTGGATCCATGTTTTTAAAAAAGAGGTCACTGTATCTTTTCAACCAGTTCAGAGTCTTCTTCCAGTGGAGTCATTAGGTCTTTTGGAGGTTGTGGAGTCGCCAGGTGGAATATTTGAACTTTGTTGTCCACCAACAACATGATTGGTTTTTCTCAATGCATCCCCAGGGGAGTTTACAAGGACTAGTGAAGTAATAGGCCTACTGGAGGCCATCAGAGTCGCTAGGTGGAAATTTTTAGCTCTTTTGGAGGTAAAATATTATATGGTCCACCACCAATGTTTATTATGAAACCAATTTGAAATTTTTTTTGGGGTTTTCTGAGTTTCTATGGTTTTTGAAGGACTAATGATTCTATAAGAGCTTACTGGACTATTATGTACTCAGAGGTCCCACCATGATCGCTAAAATGTTGGGGTCTTGTGATTTGGGTGATTGGAAAACCAAATGACAAGGCAACATATAAACCAAGCTTTAGAGCTCTAGGATCTAGCCCTCCTAGTCTCAGAGAAGGATCTCTCAATATGTTTGTAAGGATATAACTTGATTGCTTTTAAGGGTTTATTTTAGGCTAGTTATTAAGTACAAGTTTTTTTGTTTGGGTTTGGTTGGTTGGACATGAATGATCTAGGAAAAATAGATAGAAAGGGGAAATATCAGAGCCATTGGGCAATGGAGTCAAGAAGAATCTATAACATGCTCAATCAATGAATATGGGATATCAAAGGGCAAATATAACTTGGCCAGTGGATCTTGGGTTTGGTGGATGAAATGAAATGGAAATTAAGGATTTAGAAGGAGAAGTAGAACTAAGGGAAATTAAGAATCCTTAATTATATGTACCTCTCAACAAAGGGACTTAAAACATTATCTGAACATGAAGAGGCATTACATAGACAGCGCTAACCATAAATTCTAGAAACCACACTTCAGCAAATAATAACTCCAGGACAAACTTCTCAAATGAAATCTAGGAGTCGAGGAACACTCTATTTCATCCAAAGATTTCACCTTCAAGGATAAGAAAACATTCAATATTCACAAATAACTGCATTCATAGAAGAGGGAACTCCTAAACATCTAGGACTGCAATTATAAAGACCTTCAAAACAATTATATTAGCAAGAACAGAGGGTATGATCAAAACAAACCTCTCTGGCAGATTGTAAACAATGATACTTTAAAGGGAGACTTCAAAAACAGTTTTGAAGTGGCAGCAAGTAAGCAGTGAAAACCATAAATCATTATTTAGACCAATTGTTTGAACTATTTCTGAAATAAACAAGCATAAGGGTTCAAGAGCAGTTAAACTACTCAATGAAACCTTCATCAGATGAAAACATAAAGACAGTGAAGAGAAAACAGGTCTAAGGTGCTTCTAGGAGACATTTCTTAGCCTAAACTTTTTACTCTACTATAAGTAAAGAATGATGGAACAAAATGGAAAATAGGAAATAAAAATTAACAGATTAGAATACATCACCAACGGCCATGCTCAGGGATCCAATGATAGAGCCTTCTCATTAACAAAACATGTCAAAACATACTCATTCTTCCAATACTTCAATTTCTTCTCAATCTTCAGCCAAACTATGTACAACTTCAAAGAGTTCGAATGCCAGCAACCAACCCCTAACAAAGAGCTCCTCATAGAGTATTTATAGAAGAATGAGGAGGTGGAACTCTTTTTAGGGTTCAAAATGTTATTAATTACAGAGTAAATATATTCCTAGCCTTGAAAACCATGCAGGGCATAAGGTAGGAATGAGTTGCACTACTTCTCTGTTTAATAACTTTGTCTTTACTTCCTGAGGGTAAAGTAGGTGAAAAGAATGAGTTTTAAGGCTTTCCCATGTCTTAACATAACGGCTCTGACAGTCAAAAGATGTTTTGTCAGTGTGA